>CABEEJ010001125.1:58921-116529 GCA_901482245.1 Timema douglasi | reverse complement strand
TATATATATATATATATATATATATATATATATATATATATATCAGTAGGCCTATTTGAACACTGGGCTACACACAAAAAACCCAAATCAAATTAACAAAATGTAATTAAAAATAAAGTTAAAATATTTATTTAAATATTAAGTTACTTAGCATATAATAATTAAGGTATTAATTTAATTCAGAATGATACTCTGGGATGGTATTGTGACTTCCGAATAAATATTAATCTGGCTAGTAAATATTTGCAGCTGGCTGATAAGTTAAAACTGCACTCTTGTGACTGTAAGATAACGTTTATATGCCAGATAAAATGTATTTATTAATCGATAAAAGATCATAATTCAAGCATTGACCAAAGTTTTAAACTGAGATGTATACCAATTCTTCATACTTTTACTTTCTTTGAAGGAAAATCTGTTCTTAGCTGAATGATATAGTTTTTACTTTTCTTCGAGCTTTTAGACCTTTATGTTTACTCCCACTTCTCTATCATCAACGTCTCCAACAATTCCTCCAGCCAATAGCATAAATTGTAATGGTATTAGGCAAAATGGTTACCAGAGGAAATAAATAGTAGCTTACAAAAAATATCCTTATTATTTAAGTACAAACCAATTTGAATAATATAGTAATGAATAGAAAATAGAAATAGCACGATACCAGTTTATTGATTCCGATTCCACTATCCTGTGATGACTCTGCTGTTTTGGGGAAAATAAGTGATTTATATGTAAAACGGTGTTCTGATTTCAAAAATGACAACGGTTTTGTCACAGAACCTCAATATTTTATGTGATTCAATATTATATTAATTATACTGGATACTATATATATCTAGTCATAATTGCGGTAACACAAATACAAATATAACTAGAAATGAATAACTTTAGCACACACGAGTGATATTCATGGATATATTTCCACAAAACAAACCACCCCTTGTCTGCTTTACTACCCCTGAATTTCTTATCTTTATCTGGTCGAGTGTTTAAAAGTTTCTGTGACTGTGATCTTATCTATGCGTGACCATGAAATGGGGAAATAAATGAGATTAGGATAAGAATTGGGCTCTACATACTGCATGTAGGACTTGTGTGTCGTACTAAGGCACTGGAATTATGGAATACGAAAATATATGACGTTTAGGATTCCCATGATATGGCGTGAACCAAAAAATCACTGCGATGATTGTTACTTCTGTTTGAGTAATGTATCAGGGTACAACAAAATGAATAATTTGAAAATCAAATACCCAGAAGGCCTAGCATCAGCTATAAAGAGCTGCGCCACATGAACCAGATGATCCGGGTGGGTGCCGAGACTTCGAGAAGGAAGGACCTGCTCTACTTAGAAATTGTTAGACGACTGTCTAAACACCCTACAGGGATACCCTGTCCCGGACAATTCACTAAGCTTGGGACGGACGTATCGGTGGCATTTGCTGTAGTGGATACTAACGGTGCCAACGAAGCTACAGCAAGTCGTAAAGCGTAGCCGGCTGCGAAGAAATTCCTCGCAGTTGGAGTCCGTACTCTGGGACACCACTCAACACACCAATTCCCTTCCACACTGCACAGAGGGGGGTACCTAAGCCTCTTCACACCGGCCACTAGCCTGCCCTTTTTGGAGCTGCGCGAAATGGCCGCCATCACACTGACATCAAAATCACTCAGATCAAAAAGACACCAGCACAGAGAGAACAATCGACTAGTGAAGGCACCGAAATGTAAAATGACACGGACGGACAAGGGACATTTACACTGGACTCCAAACTCACCAGGAAACGAAAATTCAAAGATGGACAAAAACAAAACTCAAAAAAACCTATCACAATCTCAAACCAGTTTGACACCCTGAAAAGGGCCGAAAATGAAAATGAAGTCACTATGATTAACGACAATCAAACCTCTAACAATGACGCACCAGGAGATACACCCAAACTACGAATACCACCAGTAGTGACGAGGGGATCACAACACTACATGAAAAATACGACGTACGGCAAGGAATTGGGAAACAATATCAATGTGTATTTCCTAAAGAACGGTCTCAAAATCCACACCACCACCACCACCACCAAACAAAACTTCAACTTAATGCAACACTTGCTAAAAGACTTGAAACAAGAGTACCATATTTACTCACTCCCAAGAGACAAGCCGGTCCACGTGGTCGTCAAGGGGCTACCCCCATATATGCTCACGGAGTATCTGCAACAAGAACTTGTGGGGCTGGGCTACCCCGTAACACATGTCAGACAAGCTGGAAGCTGGCTACAGTGATAACACTACCCAAACCAGGTATGGACCCGATGTTTCCCCAAAACAGAAGGCCTATCAGTCTCCTCCACACACTTAGCAAATTATTTGAAAAAATGATCCTTAGATGACGCAAACAAATCTCCGATAGGTTAAACATCATCCCAGAACTTCAATTCGGCTTCACTAATAAGCACTCCACCACCCACCCATTAGTTAATCTAGTAGAAGATGACACTTTGGTTTTCAAAGAAAAACAATATCTAATCGCTATATTTCTAGATATAGAGAAGGTCTTCGACAAAGTATGGTATATCGGCCTACTCAACAAACTAATCATACTTGACTTCCCTTCATGGTTCGTCCACACAATCGCCAGCTCCATGACAAAGAGCAGACAATTACATGAGATATACAAAGATAGAAACGAGAAGTTCTACGAACAAAGCAACACACACACAAACACAATCATAAGATCACTAGGACGCTACGATCCAGACAAACACATGAAATACAAAATACCTAGACTGGCATAGTGACAAACAAAAATGACATTAAAAATTTAAAAAATATCAAAAATATATTTAAAAACACCTAGAAAGGAAAACTCCTTCCTAAAAAAATAAATTAAAAAAAAAATAATAGATTTAATTTTTGTTAAATGTCATTACAAACTTATAATAATAATAATAAATACATTTTCATTAATAATTATAAGTAGTCCTCTATGGAGTTACTTCAAACTTATCTAATATAGAGAACACCTTAAAAACATCAATCTGGACATAGTATTTTTTATTAAAAAATTATTATATAATCATGATTGTAACACATTTAAATTTACTCGGTAATATTCATTATTTATACTTCAGTTTTATCAAAATTGGTTTATTACACTGGGATGAGATTTTGTAAACATTGTGTGATATTATGATCATTTTCATTATGACAAGACATCTAGAGAGTAGAGACAAGACTTGAGACTATAATTCAACCTTGTACACTTGGCAACATTTCTAAGATTCCCCTTATACCCTAAACAAAGGAAACACCCCAATCAAAGGGTAGAAGTCTTGAAGGTGGGAGATTTTTTGTGGGGTCTGACAACAGTAAAAGAATCGACTGACCACCAAAACGAGTGTTTGATCTTGTGCGCGGAGTTGATGGGGTCACCCAGCTTGTTCGACAAAATACCATGATGGGAGAAATCATTCATTTTCTTTAAAGGGTTTACCCTTTAGGATCTGTGGAGGATGAACAACTTTTGAAACTCCAACTACTGAGAAGACTATTGGAGATATTTTATATCCAGATACCCGCCTCGGTGGCGTAGTTGGCTAACGCGCTTGTCGTGTTGAGCTCGACTGCTGAGGACGGGAAGATCAAGGTTCGAATCTCGGTCGGGTGAACTGGGGTGGTTTTTCCTAAATGGTTTTCCACTCTCCCTCCACGCAAATGCGGGTTCACTTCCTCTAATTCAACCTTCCCAATCCATTAGAGTAATTAGTACTTAAAGCGTATAGCCCGAACGGGTAGTAAGACGCGGTGCTAATTATTATTATTATATCCAGACTAACTCAGTTGACTTTTAGTACAGATACCAAGAACGAAAATGTGGGGAAGTTACCAACCAGATATTTTGATTGATGAAATGTGATAACTACTACTAAGTACTATGTTCAGATTTATCTAGTTTGATTTTTTTAGTGTTCTCTATTTTGATTAAAGTTTAAAGTAACCTTATTAAGGATCATCCTCAATTTTAAAGGATGTTAAGATTTAGACTGACCTTATCTTTGCTCACTATTTTCTCCGTGAATATTCATTCTCCTAAGGGACAACATTTTGTTTTGTTGTTAAGGAGACGTTGCGATCCTGATTTTACTCACATATGTTTTTCAATGGGTTTTTTTCCCGTGTTTATAAATCATTGCTGAGTAATATATACTGGTATTTGTCTCTTAAACGTAGTGACGTGGTTATATCGGCTATCCCACTTGCAAGTTTGACTTCTAGTGCTTTTTTTCTCCAGCTCTCTCTCTCTGCTTGGTGCATACAACCATCTGAGCATGCGCATTGAAAGAAAAAGGGAAGAGTGTTGACCTATCTAACAAGTTTTAACACGTTCTCAGGTGCACAGCTCCATAGCCAACTTGGAGATATGCTTTGAAATTATGAGTTAAACTAAACTATAGTGGAATTTTAACGTACAGTTGTTTCTCAGCTCTCCCAAAATGAGTTGTGTGCAAACATGAGTAGAGATAATAGTTGATAATGAGCCTAAAATTATTATTATTAACATGTTTGATTTTGTTTCTAATAGAATAAAATATGATCAAAATACTTTGTTAAAAATCTTTTCAGAATTAAACTTTAAAATAATTGATAGGTTTTCAAGATATAAAGAAATAAGAATGTCGTTTTCATTTAAAATAATTCATAACTCTTAAATTAGAATTTTGATATCTTGTTTTTAAATGCACATTAAAGCTTAACTTAAGTTACATGTTTTGTTAATTATTTGTCTATGAAGTCATTTTGTGCCAGTTTTACTTTAAGTAATTTAATTACCTGTGTTTTCTTTTATTAAGCTGCAAATTATAAGATTAAAATATTTATATTGATGTAAAAGTATAGGTTATTTAAAGTGTCTATATCATAATGTAAAATATTTAGAGTCGGTGACCTGGTGGTCTGGGGGTAAGGTGTCAGACTTCTGTGCTGGCGGCCGGAGTTCAATCCTCGGTCCCGGCACAGATTTATCTGATTACCAAACCCTTCCTCCACCTCTGACAAGACATCTTGTGAATGAGAGGAATGCCAGTCCTCCACCGTGGTTCGGATTGCACGTTAAACTGTAGGTCCTCCATTTCATCCATCACAATCACCCTACCATTACACATAGCGTAAGTGCGTATAACCCGAACGGGTAGTAAGATGAGGTGCTAATAATAATAATAATAATAATAATAATAATAATAATAATAATAATAATAATAATAATAAAATATTTAGATTTGTGCATCACTCTTTTTTTTTTCGCCAGCTGCCACTGGAAGATTGTATTTTATCAAATATTTCTGATAAAGATAAGCTCAAACAATTTTGTATTGGATAGTTATTAGATAAACACATTTAATTTCATAAACATGTTATCTATTCTTGTTTTTTTCTCTCTTAACAGCTATTTTAAACCAAATTAAAATTTTCTGCTGTTATCTGTTGTAATAAATGTTCTTTACTTCTTGCTGTGCTTCATACGTGTGTGAATCAATAGTGTATATTTATTGAAAAAATGCATTAATACAATTTTTTTATCTTTTGAAGTCATCGAGGAAAAAGCCCAGAGTTCATGGGTAAAATTTTTAGTTTGACATGTTTATTTTTGGTTTAATTACACATCCTTTTAGGAGCACCGCATTTTACTACAAAAATTATATTATTTAATAAAATATATACTGTATTGCTGATGACAGGGAGGTTGTAGATAGAATTCCGGTCTAATGTAATGAGGGGTATTTTCCTAAATGATTTCCCACTCTCACTCGCTGCAAATACGGTTATATTTTCTCCTATTTCTACCTTGTTCATCCATAGCCTAGCAGCGTAATTTATATGCGTGCCAACCGGACTAGTATTATAGCTAGAGTTACACAATGCGTGAATTCGTGATTTGTGGTTTGTAATTGGCGATTCTTGTTAAATTCGTGAATAATGTGAATACATAAATTCGTATTTTAAATGTTCGTGATACAAAATTCCTTAATGCGCTTTTACACACGAGTCGAGAAAATAGTCGCGGTTTCATAGGCTCAAAACTGGTCGAGTAAGCTCGAATCGTGACATTCGTTAAAAAAAAATGTTGCACAGGAGTCGTGAATTTTGTGCCGGTTCTCAGTTTAGAGATGGAAGCTCTAGTCTAGTTGAAAGAGTTACTGTAATGATAGATTTGCTTTGCAAAGAACCGTTTACATTCTGGCACTGGAGAATCGTTTATGTTCATTGAGATCACAATATTCTATACGGTCCGGTTTCCCGCGTCTTTGTTTTGTTGTTTATTATTATTATTATTATTATTATTATTATTATTATTATTAGCACCGCGTCTTACTACCCGTTCGGGTTATACGCACTTACGCTAATGTGTAATGGTAGGGTGATTGTGAGATGAAATGAAGGACCTACAGTTTAACGTGGGATACGAACCACGGTGGAGGCCTGGCATTCCCCACATTCACCAGATGTTTTTTCAGAGGTGAAGATGAGGGTTCTAGATTTAATTTAAGATATTCGGAAACACAGGTTTTTGTTGGATCCGACAGACACATATAAGAAAAAGCGAAACAAGAAGTTTGATCGCTATTCTCTGTTGTGTACTAAATACGAATGGTGCTTGCATTGATCACACCATTCGCTACTCTAATCCTCAGCATTAAATATTATTGTTCCTACCTCTGACGCCATTCGTGACAAACGGACGTTCGTAGTTTCTGGCGTGCGGCGGCCGCATTAACCTCCACGTGGCGAATAACAAATTACGAATCAGCGCGTATGTAGTCACAAAATTCAAGCAAAAGACGAAAAAAAATAATTTGTGACGAATTGTCAATGAATATCAAACACAAATCGAATACAAAGCATAGTAAAAATCAAGCTTTTTAAGATGTAACAATATTTTTCTAACGCTAATGGAACCAATATGTTTAACTTACCCACAAAATTAATATTATTTTGGAGATGTCTACATTTTTATCAACAATGCTAAATATATTACTTTCAGTTTCAGTTGGTGTGTAGACCTATTTGTTACGTTCTCAAGTCTGAAATAAAATATTACTTGAAATCAACGTGAAGTCAACGTTCCTTGATAAAATTGAAATGAATACAATAAACAATATATAAGCCTTAATACATTTGCTAGACGATATTTTAAAATGGTTTGCGGTAGTTAATAACACAACTCAACATATTTTTGTTTTATATAAGTAGACTACTATTTATCCTTTCTACTATAGCTTCTGAAATAACGAATTTATTAAGGCCTATAATGGTGTGGATAGTTAAGTCATGGGCAATTTGTAGCCCTATACTTACGTCAATCTGGATTAATAATATTTATAATAGTATTATAATATGACATAATATTTTGATATCGTTTATATTACTGTGCAGGAAAATGGAGTCCTGGATCAAAATTTCCCTCTTTCTCTGCCTGTTCGGGTTTCTAAAGGAGTTCCGCCCTTCAGAGCCATTCATTGTGGACTTCCTTCTTGATGACAGGATGAACCTCACGGATGAAGTGGTATGTGCCAATCGATACATCTAAAATTTTGGTACAATTTGGTGACTTTTGTATTACTAAACCTACACTTAGCTTATAGCCTTAGTAACAGAATCTAACACTCTTATTTTACTGAGTTAGGTATAATCGATTAAAAGTTCCACAAGTTATTACTTTGCTGAACACAATTGTATGTATAAGAAACAAGGAAGCACATTATAACCAATTAATCAACGATATATCTAGTAACAAAATATAAGTGATTTAAACCTTAAACTGTTCTAATTTCCTAGACAAATATGAATTTACTCAAGTTATAAATTTAACATTTAAAGGTAACTGGTTATAAATCATTTGCCTGTGATTCATTTGTTATTTTAGGTAAAATTTCTCGGAAACTATGCGACATTTTCTGCTAAAAAAATAAATATTACCACTTCGTTAGCTATCTATTGTTCTATTAGTGTATTAGAATGACCTCTTATTACTAACGGTTACGTTTGAGTTGAATTTGGCTCCATGTTTTATATTAATTGAACTACTTGTTTAATGTAGTTAATTGGACTATCGTTACGTATAAAATTTAATTATTTGTTTAATGTTTCAGATCAATCAAGAAATATTCCCCGTTGGCACGTATTGCAACTGTATTTGGCTTGTGTTGGTCCTTTTGGCCACAGACTTGCTACGATACAAACCAATTATAATACTCGAGGCCATCGGAGGAATAGGATGCTGGGCTCTCCTGTCGTTCAGTACAAATTATGTGTCTATAATCGTATGTTTGGTTTTACACTTTCCTATAATCTGACTGTCAGTGGTGATCCCAAGATGTTATTTTGTTTAGGAGCAGGTTGGCAAATAACATATAAAAGCAACTGTGTTATGTTGTTAATTTTTATCAATTGGGAATTTTGAGGCTTTTTTAATGTGTTTAAAGATATACCTTCATAGTATCAATCCTGGCTTAATATTTTGTCCATACCGTATTTGACACAGCTTCAAACTATATATATTTTAAGTCTTCTTAATGCTTTAAGGGGTTTAAAATATTTATTTTGTGGTCTTGCGGGGAATTTATGGTAACTTTCTCAGTAGGCCTCAACCCACCCCTTTCTCCTAATATTATTGTCAAAATAATTATGTTACTATCAAGCTTCTTTAAATAATTTATATAAATTATTAACATATTAATTTGATCAAAACCACCATATAAGATGCCCAATAACTTTCCTTAATACATCCTATGCTTAGAATCAGCTGTACCCAAACTATCTACTTAATTTCTGTCGCCTTGTTGTGCCCGCCTCGTTGGTAATCACGTGACCAAGTGTAGATTCATCCGAATTATTACAGTAGCCCCATGGCTTTTTGGTGCTGACTGACAGCTCACAGCTGACTTATGACAGTCGAAATTTAGGTAAATACTTAAATTTTGACCATCAGAAGTGACAGCTGCTAAACACATGTTTTTGCAGATCATATGGTTCGGCGTAGGGATACATAATTTGGTCCGGTAGCTTTTCAAAGCTTTTAGCTGTCAGTTGTGAGCTGTCAGTCAGCACCAAAGAAGCCATGGTGCTACTGTACCAAGGGTTCCGATGCACCCCTCACGCGCCCTTGTGTCAAAAGACAGAAACAATAAGTTGTCGACACGTCTTGGTGCTGTGTTTGACTGGCAACTATTTTATTGTTCTATTTTTATCTACTGGAGCTCAGAACAGATTAGTGTTGCTTGCCATTTAAAGTAAACGGGTTGTTAAAGTCGTCTTATAATAATAAGTTGGTTCTAACGAAAAGTTGATTAATCGAGTTATTCTTGCCATTTATTATCACCGAAAGTAGCAAATTGTTTACTGGTGTACTTCAATTTTCGCGAAACATTTGAAAAAACTGTCAATACAAACAATAAAATCGTGCCGGTATTAAACTCCTTAGTTTTTATATTTTCAATATGTCTGATGGATGGCGTTTAACATAGTTCAAAAGATCATTGGTAGGTAGCAGCACGGCGGTCCCAAGCATGTAGCAAGGCTCGTTCCCGTTCGAATTTTCTGATGTAGTCTTCGATAGGAAGTGCAAAGCCCTGGGTTCAATGTTGGCCTAGTGTGCAGAGGTAAAAAAAAATCAATCAAACTCTTTCTTTGGCTTGGCATTTAGTAAGGCTTTAAGTGTTAAGGTCCTTAGGATAGATTAAACCAAAGTTTAAACTTGGATACTTGATTTATATCGATTGCAGTAATTCCTTTAAAATTGTTGGATACATTTCCGTAAAAATAATGTGAAGGTTTTTCCTAATCTTTTCCTCTCTCCTCCCAATTTCAATCTATTCTTTTTATAGTAACGGAAGTGCTGTATACGGCCGATACAGGTTCAATACGGGCTGTACATTAAGCCTGTATAAATCCAAGATTTTCGATTACGAATCTAATCTAAATCTTTGCTTACTAACTCAAATTGAATCCAGAGAGAATATGTCATAATACAAATATCCAGAATCGTATAGTGAATTGAAACCTTATCGATCATTTTAAAATGAAACGTTATAAAATTCCAAACTGAATACTAATACAAATTTTATGTATTTTTTAAATTGAGTTCAATTGAAATAATGTCAATACCGTATTCATATTCGTGAGTAGATTTTTAAATGTTACGATATTATCAATTTTATATGGTTAAGCCAAATAATGACAAACTCTTAAAAAATTAAATTATTCAAATTATTTAGGAATAAATAACATCGAATACGAACTTGGCATCTATTTGGATTTTAAATATCGAACTTAATACGAATCTTTCAAATGTTAAGACTTGGAATTTCGAATCGAATACGAATCGTAACAAAATTCAGTCTTGGATTAAAATTTTCAAATTTTTGCACAGGACTAGTGAACATATGAACAATTATTGCGAGAGCATAAACCAAGATTTTGAAACCCGTGCGATTTTTGTGATGAAAGCAAGCCATTTATTCAGTTATCTTCAGAAAACATCAAAGAACATGAAAAAAAATGTTGGCAGCCTGAGAATCTCCTCATTTACATGTTTGATTCTGATAAATCAATATTTGTGTATTCTGGGGGAACTAACATTCATTAAAATGATTTTACAACCAACTACTATTAGTATCTATGCTATATATCAGCAAACACATATCAAAAGCATTTTTATTAAGCTGCATTCAGACTAGCGGGCTGAACCTAAAGTCGGACCACGTCTAGAACAATACCTCAACATTCCTGCGAGCCATATTTGGTCTCATAAAGTTATATACTTCAGTTGATGACACAGGCAACGAACAGAGAAAATTTTAAAATTGGCTGCCACGACATAATTTAGTCACACATTGCAACAAGGAATAAAAAAATACAGTACAGACGAGGGTGGCATACTCAAATGTAGTTAAGGCGAGCGGAATATAGTGGGAATAGTTTGCTTCACTAACTTGAATTTCAAGACATTAGTGGTCAATACAAAAACTTGAACAAAATGTCCCAAAGTCATCAAGCATTTAATTATTTTTATTGGGACACAAGTGCAAATAAAAATAAATCACGTTTAAGAGAATCCATGTGCAGGAAATACTCGTATTAACATTACGTTTCTTAACAACCGGTGACTCTTATACCAGTCTACAATACCCATCCAAGGCCTCTAAACAAAGTATACGTAGATATATAGTTAATAAAGTATATGAGAATTAATCATAAGGGGTAGAAATGAGGAATCTACCCACATTTGCGTGGAAGGAGGGTGGGCAATCATATAGGAGAAACCACCCTCAATAGACCCAACAGGGGTTAAAACCGCGATCTTCTCGCCTTGAGCACGCCAGTCTAACACGAGGTCAAATATTATTGGGGACAAAAACCAGACCATAAATACATAGAAGTCTGCATATGGAAAGTTAAACGCTCAGTTGACCAAGATATATGTTTTTTGCAGATGGCACAATGCTGAAATGCCAAAACAAAAACATTCTGATGGATATTATGGAAAAACTACCCTCTGGTAACGCGCAACTACTTTAGACGAAGATCTTATAAACATGGCTAGTGAAAAAACAGTCAACCGGATTTACGGTGGGACTTATAGATGGGATGGCGGAGCTCCAGTCACTTCATAAGCAATCCAGCTTAAAAACTTGTAGCCGGCTGACTGATCTTTTTGCAAATTAATTTCTATCAAAATACAGAAACTACGATGAACTTCATGTGGTATTTGATCGCTATGATGTTGATAGGTCACTTAAGACAACAACACGTGACATAAGGGGAGGACAACAACCACGTCACAGGCACAACAAACATGATAAAAACAAAACAATGAAGCGCCTTCTATCTCACGTGAAAACGAAGATAGAACTTATACATCACTTTTCAAACAAGTTCCTGGAAAACATACTGACGATTGGTAAAAAATGTTTTGAGGGCATGGGGATGTGAATGCAAAGCAACACACAGGTATGTGAGCAACTTTGAAAGTAATCAGGAAGAAGATGATACCAAGCTTTTGTTTAATGCTGCTGAAGCAACACACAAGGGGGCTTCCAGACTCGACATTCACTCACCAGACACAGATGTTTCTGTGCTAGTTCTTCGACGGTATCCAGAGCTGTGCGTAGATATTAATGCTGTAAATAGAAAAGGAGAGTTGTGTCATACTATTTGTTTACAGCCCACTTATAAAACTCTTGGACCCAACAAGGTTTCTTCATTTCCTGGCTTACATGCTATCTGCGGTGCAGACAATACTGACATTTTGCAGGGAAAGGTAAATTAAGTATCTGGAAAGCTTTCAAGAAAAGCAACGATAACGTGATTAATGCACTAGCAAGTCTGGGGAAGGATTTAGTGCTTAGTGATGGCATATTTGTTGCTCTTGAAGAATGTATATACCAGTTGTACTTGCCTCATGCACATATCTCGAAGGTTGAGGAGTTAAGATGGTGGGTCTTCTCCCAGAAACAAGCCCAATCAGGGAGTCTCCCACCTACAAAAGATGCATTGCACCTTGCAATACTAAGATAACACCATCAAGCAATAGTTTGGCTTCATGATAAGAAAATTAACCCTAAAATCCCATCACCGGAAAATTATGGACGGTGAAAATGGAAGGGGAGGTCTGGATACCAATAATGACAAATCAACTCCAGCTCCACAAGCCGTATTTCAAATTGTGAGATGTAGCAGCACAACTTCAAGGTATCAAGGAGGAATATGCAGCTTTTGTAAACCAGGGATGGTCTGCTATGACATGTGTTCCTGTGTATCTGAAAATCAGGAAGATGCTTGTGACAACATGCTGGATCATGAAGAGCCAGGAAACGAGGAGTTGGAAGAAGACAGTGAGGGACACCTATAAAGATACGATTTGATGCAATTAATGTGATATGCTAATGTACGTGTTTATATATAAATTACATTTGATAACTGGCAATTGTTAGAAGGTGGAAATCAGTTAATCTTTGCTACGAAAATGTAAAAGTTAAAAATCTCTGGTAAGTCTTCATGCAAAATAGTATTTTATTGACACTTTTAATGCACTTTGACTCATAATTACACCAATATGAGCGGATTCTAAGACTGCCAACATGATTTTTCTTATTCTTTAAGGTATGGAAGAGATGACTGTGTAGGTTGCTTGATTTCATCACAAAGTTGCACGGGACTGTACATGCTACTGGACTAAGCCATGTTTTGTTCATAGATGGCGCAAGTTCTCTACGGCCTGTTCATAGCTACGGAAGTGGCGTACTTCACCTACATGTACGCTTTAGTGGACAAAGAGCACTACCAACAAGTGACGAGTCATACCCGGACAGCCTACCTACTAGGCCGCTCACTATCTGGAGTCTTGGCACAGTTGTTCATGTCGATAAACGTCATGAACTCGCATCAGCTCAACTACCTCACCCTAGGATGTAAGAATCTACATCTTAGCCCACTAGCCTTCTATTATATAACAATATAGCATCCATAATGCTTCAGAACCATAGAAGTGCACAGCACAACTCATTAGTGTGTTCTACCACATAACAAAATGTATAAAGAACATTATTTTTATTCATCAAACATCATCATTATAAAATGTCACCATATTGGTTTAGTAAAATGCCTCAATCTTCCTATTTCCTTCTAGAATTATTTCTCCTTTAATACTTCAATTCTTCTCTTCTCACTTGTACACTTTCTTTTATCTGTTCTTCCCATATATTTCTTGTTCTACCTTGCAGTTTTTTACTGCGTACTTCATCCTAATCATTCTCTTTGTTATTCTATTATTTTCCATCCTCATTACATGAACCTACAATCTCAGCCTTGCTTCCTCAACTATCTTTTGTACTCCCTGTACCCTTTATCTTCCCCGGATATCGTCATTCCTAATCCAATTTCTCCTTGTGAAAGTTAGCATGCACCTCACGAACTTCATTCCCGTGGCTTCCACATTTAACGTCAATATTTCAGCGACATATGTGACAATGGCAACAAAGTACGCCCTATTCAGCACTTCCTTACACTTCAAGGGAACATATCTTCTTCATATCAGGTCTCTTACACAGCTATGTAGAAACTCACCTTCTGCCCTCTTCTTATTTGATCTTCTCTACTCCCACTCTTTGCCTCAATCATGCTTCCAAGATATTTTACATTCTGAACTTTCTACTCTCTATTCCATTCAACTTATAGATTCATTAGAGCTTATCCTCTCCCTTGTCTTACTATCACCTCACACTTCACCATGTAAGTTTCATTCAACACTCGTCCACTTCCTTATTAATTTCCTGTAGCTGTTCCTTTACCTCCTATTCATTCCCCTCCTATATCATAAAATCATCAGCAAATATTATAGCTTTTATTCTTTCCTAGCCGAATTTCCTTGCCACTTTATTCATGACAATTTCTATTACTATTACAAATAGTAGTGGGGTTGAGAGAGCACTTCCCTGCTTAGCTCCAATTTTTATTTGGAGCCACTTCATCTACCCGCTCTTCATCCTAACACATCTCATGTTATTCCTATATATACTCTTTACTCACATTATATCTCCTTTATCCACTCCCATAATCTCTTTCCAGACATTATTTCAACTAACAGTATCGTATTATTTCTCCATGTTCATAAATACCATCACTAAGTCCTTCTCAAAATCATACTCTAGTTCCAAGCTAACTTATAGCCAGGATAAAGTATATTGTAGAGCTCTGTTCCCTAAAATCATACTATTATTCTCACCACCCTGCTTCCATGTTATTTCTTTTTATCTTTCCCAGTATATTCTCATGAATTTTTGTACTATTGGCCATCAGCTTTATTTCCATATAATTCGTACACCTCTTCCTGTTTCCTTTCTTAAAAATTGTTACTAACTGTAAATACCTTCTTACAGCCTTGCGGTATCATGTTTTCCTTCCATATCACTATCAGCATCTTTTATAAGCATTGTATTCCCGCTTCTCCTTTATCTCTTATCATTCCCATAGTTAGTTCATCCACACTTCAAGATTTTAGACGTTTCATCCTCTTTAATGTCTCCTCCATCTCATTCCATGCAAGATCAACTCCCTCTTCTTCTAATAATACCTAATTCTCCTCTGATTCACGTTCATCCCTTTCCTCTTTCGAATTGAACATCTTGTAAGAAATTTTCTTTGAAGTTTATTTTATTCTTCTCCTGTATTTGTCAGTCTTTCTCCTTCATCCATCATTCTGGCTTCTTGTCTTTGATCTATCCTCCTGTTTATTACTATTACCTGAGTATATAGCAACTTTTTAATTCCTTCCCCGTCCCTTTCCATCATCATTGTCCATTTTTCTAGCCAAACCTTCCTGGCTTCCTGTATCACATGCTTCTTTATTCTTTTCCTCTGTTTCCTCATTCCTATTATTAAAACCTCTTTTAAATGCTTTATTCTTTTCTTATACTGCTTCCTTCACTCAGTTGTTCTACTATGGTGGCTCCTTTAACTTCCTCTTATCAATTGGTCTCCCGTTATCTCCTGTGCAGCTTCCACCAAACTTTTCAATTCAACCTCTACACTTTGCATCTGATCCTTGGGCACTAAGATTCTTCTTTTTCTCAAATACAGATATCTTCTATTATTAATTTTTGATTCTCAACACTTCTGTCCTTCTTTATTGTTTTCCTACTTTTCTCCAGTGCTGTAGTCTAGACGGTGTTGTCCAGGGTAACAGCCTGGCATTTTTTAACTGCTGTAGAACCACCCTTGTGCGTTAAGAGGTTAAAAATGTAATTTTGAAACAAAATCTTTGCACCAAACAAGGTTACAATATGACCTCACAATTCGTAGAATATACACGGCCTGCTAGATGAGTCACACAGTCAAGATTACAATAGGAACTCCCATTTCGTAGAAGATACATGGCCCGCTAGATGAGTCACACAGTCAAGATTACTATAGGAACTCCCATTTCGTAGAAGATACACGGCCTGCTAGATGAGTCATAAAGTCAAGATTACAATAGTAGCTCCATTTCGTAGAATATACACGGCCTGCTAGATGAGTCACACAATCAAGATTACAATAGGAACTCCCATTTCGTAGACTATACACGGCCTGCTAGATGAGTCACACAGTCAAGATTACAATAGGAACTCCCATTTCGTAGAAGATACACGGCCCGCTAGATGAGTCACACAGTCAAGTTATTTCAGGCCCCTCACAATTAGGGAAGGGAGTAAATTACGTGCGCTATTGTGCTATTTATAGGATGACTACCAGCCATTCTCCACAGTTAAAAGAAGCCTTCCCTCTGCCTATCCAGCCCTTCCCTTACCCACTTGTACCAGAGTGGTGACGAGCCTAATCTAGACGAGCTTATTAAAATATCACAGTCCTCATATAATCAAACCAATATGAGCTTTTATGCTTGAGAGTCTGAAATATGTTAAATAGTAGATGAGTTTTTGTGTAGCTTATGACTTTTTATTCATTTTAAATAAATACTGTGTATAAATGGCAGATAAGACCTCAAAAACATGAAGCAAGCTTTAGTTAAAATAAAACTTTATTTTGAACCTGCTAATAAAACAAATAAAATATGAATGGAAATATCCGAAATTTCGTATGTTGACAAACAGCAGTGTGAGGATAAAAAAAACAATTGTTAGTGTTGCTGATTCATATAATTCCTCCTCTTTTAATATAGGCGATAAACCTGGCATTTGGGCAGAAGAAAAGTTGTCGAAACGTAAAACAAAACACAGTTGGCCTAAATGTGACAAAGGTAGGCTTGGTTTTACTGAATGCTTTTATTTGAATAGTTTAGGAGTTTACGAGACACGAGGGCTTAATTTGAGCCCTGATTGGGTGCATTGTTCAATCATTTACAATGGAACGAAAAGAGAACAGCAATTGAAATCTTTAAAAACAAAAATACGTGCTCATGAAAACTCCCAGGCTAGTAAAAAAAACCCATGTAGACAGTTATTGAAAGATCAAGAACACAATTTAGAAATACAAACTCTAAATAAAAATTCATTCCCAACATGTTGAAACAGATAAAATCTTTAACACAGCATACCACTTGGTAGAGAGTGAAAGGCCATGTTATGACTATACGCCCTTATTGGAACTAAAAAAAAACCTGTCTGGATGTTGGTTACATTGCAACATAAATTTTTGAACATGTAGCATTGTTATTTAAACAGAGAGCTATATCTAAAATAGTTAATAAAGAGAGGAAAATATCACTTATCAGTGACGAATTCACAAGCTTAAATAAACTTTCTAAACTAACTATTTACATAAGAACTACAATAAATAAGAAACAGGAGAATATTTTTCTTGAGTTGATTGATCTTCAAGATCAAAGAGCACAAAAAATAACGAATTCTCTTTGGTTGTGTCTCCAGTCACATGGAATTAACAGAATAGTATTTAAAAAGACATCTGATTTGTTTTTCATGTGATGGTGCTAATGTATGTTAAAAAGGAAGTCAGGAGTGGCAATGATACTTTGTGAAAGATTATCTGATATTTTAATTTGGCACTGTTTAAACCATCGACTAGAACTAGCAGTCAATGACACCACTGACGATATCAAAGCAGTCATTAATTTAAAAGAATTTATAGAGGCAATACTAGATGTTAGTTTGTTGTCTAACAGTTTTCGAACAGTTAAATCCATTTATAATTCCTACCCAGCATTAATAGTTTACTTTAAGGATGCATCCAACGACCCAACATGAACTGCCATTGAAAAATCAAAATATTTGGGAATTTTTGATCAAATGAGCTCAAAAGGGTTTCTGTGTGATTTGGGTTTAATGTATGACGTACTTGAAAAACTGGCAAATCTCCCAGAAAAATTGCAAGGAATATCGTGCACTCTAACTAGGTCTGATAATCTGGCACATGATACAGTACAAATTATTGAATCAATGAAATCCAAATCAGGGGAAAGAATAAGAGAAAGTTTAAAAACAGCTGAGAGTGGGGAATTCCGTGGCGTGGAAATTACTGAGAAGCCATGACACCAATAATTAAATCAATTGTAATTCTTGACCAGCATTATGGACACTTTAAGAGTTAAATGTTTCACACCCATTTAAAGCCGTCGAACGAAAGATAGTGACGTTTGTCATAAGGAGTATTCCGAACTTATGAAGGATTTTGAAATACTGTACTCTAATGTGTGGCTGAATAATATGGAAATTACAAATAATGTGGATGCCATAAACAACTTACCTTTGCACTCGTTTCAGAATATAACTATTTTTTTTAGTGGATTTCTGAATTAGTTTGACTGTGGAGGGAGACGTAATCCAGAATCTCCTAAACCGCTATCAGACTGCTTAAAGTCGATTTCTTGTAGTTAAGCTGACTGTGAACGTAGTTTGTAATGAACTTAATAATTACTCCATTACGCTGTTTTTTGCTTATTAACCACTTTGCATCTTTAATGTTCATAAAACTAAATGGTCCACCTTTGAAGCAATGAGACCCAATACCATATGTCACAACCTGGTTGCTGCATCACCGGTGAGTCGCGGGGGCAAAATAGAGTAATCTCAGTGATGAAGCTGTTCCTGAGCCAAACAGAAATTAGCTCTGGTCATTGCTTTAAGAGTTATCATAAAATGAAGAAATTGTGCTTAGCATTTATTTCTCTACTTTTTTTAAATTAATTTTATTACTATTCTATATAGGTCACGTGTTTTCCATTTTCCGCCTGTTTGAATTTAAATCTTGAGCTACATGTGTTAAATTATGTTTTCGCATGACCTTTTAAACAATCCGCTATGGGTTTGGCCAAATGATAGACGTTTGTAAACACAGCTGGTCAACTTTACCGGATCTCTCGTGTCTGCACTCACAATTATTGTGTTGATAAAACCCACTCTAAAACATTTCTTAGAACGTTATGCGTGTGAAGTTAATATTAATAGTGTGACGTTTCATCAATTTCATCTCACGACCACCCCAAGTAGGCCTATTGGGACATATTTGACGCCAGATTCATCTGTTCAAGGTAATAATCGCGTATCTTGATCTCTCGCAAGATTAAATACTTATTTAATCCTCAACCCCTAAAACAGATTGTTACATTACTATTTGTATACCTTTTCTCTGTATATATAAAAGCATTAAAACACATTCTTAATGCTGAACGTTAAAATTCTAATTTAATTTTATATTCTGCGTATAGCTTAAACAGGTAGTAGGACGTGGTGCTAAATAATTATATATATATATATATATATATAGGCTTATATATTATATTTAGCACATTTAAAATTAATATAAAGTCACTTTAAATTTTGAGAATGACCACCCAGGTACTTTTTTCCCTAGGACTACACCACTGCTTTTGTCCCACATTTCTATCACACTATATATTTAGCAAGCAACATGTATCTAGGGACACACTTGATATCAACTTAACCTTTACAGTCTCTGCCTTTTCATTTCCTTGTCAATAAGAAAGTAATCTTTTACAGACCTTTACTCCCCATTCCAAATGTATCTAATCATTTTATGGCTTCCCCTGTCCTTCTTGTACCAACTGTTCAACAACTTTATTTCATTTCGTGAACACAGTTCCAGTAGCCTTCTCTCTCCCCATCTGTCATGTCCTGATAATTTTTCAAAACCGTAACTCTCTTTCTCAACTTGAGAATTAATGTCATCAATCACCTTTGGCCTTTTCTTTCTTAAATACCGTTCTAATTCTTCATCAAAAGGAGCACCCAACTCGTTGTACATACACCTGTAGCAATTCCATTTGTTTCCCTATGTACTTAGCTATCATTTTAGTCATTCGAGCACCGATCCACTCCTCCTCCACGTCTAAACCTATCCCCACAGCCTACCACATACTATTTGTCCTCTCTTTATCCCCGTTCAGTGTAAGATGAACCCTTTCCTCAGCCCCCACATCTCATCTCTCTCCACTTAGTCTCACTGAATCCCAGAACATCCCGTCTCATATCCTGTTTCATCTCCACAATCTCCTAAAATCTTCTTGTAAATATTTTAAATTTTACAATATAAACTTTTTATATAACCTATAATTTTATTTATATTAACATTTTACATCAGTATAATATGTTTTAATTTTATACTTTGCAGAGTAACAAAAGGAAACAAAAATAATTTTAAACATTTAAGTAAAACGATTAAATTGATTAAAAAATATATATTATAAATAAAATAACATTCTTTTTTCACTTTATCTAACAAAACCCTCAATTAATTCATAGTTTAAGTATGAAAAGATCAAAGTTAATCTATTAAAACTATAAGCACGTTCATGGTGATTATAAGCTCAATAACAACAGATTAACATCTACTTATGTTTTCAAATGATTCATTTTGTGAGAACTGAGAAACAATTGCAAGTTAAAATTATAATAACTTCAATCTATTAGTATGGTAGCAATGCTTTAGTTTAACTCATGTTCCAAAACAAATCACCAATCTCGCTGTGTTAGCTATGCACCAAACCACGTGTTAAAGGGACACTTTATAACTTGCTAGCTAGGTAATCAAACTCTTCGTTCTTTCAATGCGAATGCTCAGCTGGTTTTATGCACCAAAAAGAAAAAATTGTGCAAAGAAGCCCTATCAGTCAAATTTGCAAGTGGAATGGTAATCAGAATGATAAGCGCAAGCATATAACCGATATAATTACTGAATACTACGGTGTACTACACTATATACTAGCCACACAATAATATTAATTCATTATTAAGGGCTATTTTTTAAATACAAAATTATGAACTATTATTTTATGTGAAATTATAAGCTGTACTGTACGTTTACACCTGCTCACTCGGAGATAAGTCTCCACTGAATGGTAGTCTCAACTATTATTGAATATTTGGCATGGTCATCAAGGACTTGGTCTCTTCATTAAAAATTATTCAATTGCAAAAATGTCCATGACAAATATTCAAGAACTATTCAGATTACGAAGTGTAGATGATTAAATTAAGTGTTTCTTTTGAAGTAATATACTATTTATTTTGGCTAAAATATATTTTTTATGTAATCAAAATTATTATATTTATACTATGTCCCCCCCTCCCACCCAACCCTCTTCCCACCTTATTGCATCTGTGACTTCTAGCTCTGTGTCTGGCAACATTGTGGGCAGTTCTTCTTCCGCCAGCGAAAGAAAATATCTACTTCCAGCGGATATCCCAGAGCAGCGGCAATGAAGTCTCGTCTGAAGCAAAGCACCGTGTCCAGCAGCAAACAAACGTCGAGATGGTTGTCGGTACACAAACACTGTCCAGTGACATGAACACCATGACATATTGTCAGAAGTGTAGCAAGATATACACCTTGCTCTGGAAAGATTTTGTGGCGGCGTTCACCAACTGGTACGTGGTGAAATGGTCAATATGGTGGGCCCTCGCCACTTGTGGATATTTACAGGTAACGGAGATTAGCTAGTGAGTCCATTCAAAATAATTAAATTAGGCTTAGGAACTAGTTTCAAACCTTTCCATCACCACAGCTCAGAGAGAGAAAGTATTGGGATCGTCAAAAAATTGAACTCGAGATTTTAATGGTGTTGAAGTTTAACGAATCCTGTACTAAAAAAAATGTTTTTGCAATGTCGTCCATCTGTCCGTTTTGGGACTAAGGCCAAAACTATTTTACCAATCAAGCTAAAATTTAGTATTTAGGGTTTTCAAAAGGTTATCCAGAAAGGCAATTATATATATCCAATCCTAAAATGAAAGGTCGTTTGCTATTAGGCGAAAAGATTTAAAAAAAATCAATTCTCTCAAAATTGGCTATAACGATTTTGATTAAAATTCGTATCCAAGCATTATTTCACATTATAAACAAAATAGTTCATATCATTTTCGATTAAAATGACCTTGAGGATACCTTACATGAGAAGAAATTTCCCATTTCTATCATATCCCTGCAATTCTTTGAGATACTATAATCTATCATTGCAAAGTTGTAGAAATGTAAAAAATAAACAACATTTATTTAAAAGAATATTCTCTACAATTTATATTTTCTGGGCTACTGCCCAATGTATCTTATTTTAAATAAAACTTTGGGAAATGGGAAGTTGAATATGTACAGAGGTTATAGTATGTTTTTGTAACAGTGTTTATTATTTAATGTATGCTCTTTGGTGAAATGCTATGTGTTTCTTGTTTAATTATGTTTATTTAACAATGTATATTAATTAGTTTCACATATTTTACGAGTTATATTTTAGATAAAGGAATGAGAATGTCTGTATGGTGCGCCATTCCATTTACTTATTTGTCTTTGAAACAATCACACCCCTTAATAACCTAAATCCTAGTTTCAAATTATTATTTTTCACTGCATCTTACTACCTGTCCAGGCTATATGTTTTTATCAAACTATTTGGGTAGGTAGAATTTAAAGCAACTGTAGTACACATTTTCGTAGAGGGAGGGAAACAATTGAGAAAACCCATCCTCAGTCACTCCGGCTGGAGTTCTAATATTCTCTCACTGATAAACCAAGCCAAACGATTGTGACATTGAACCTGCGTAGTCACTGATGCTTATTTGATTACTATAGGTTGCTTTATGTGATTAAGATGTCGCAAAATATAATCAATGAACCAGCAGGTATTTTGTAAGCTATGGTAGCAGCACCACTTGGTCAAACAGGAGAGTGATACAGTAAACTGAGGTAGCAAGCAACTCTTAGGGCATGTTTCATAGTCAGACTCAGAACGGCTCAAGTGCGACGCTGTAATAAATACAGGACAATATTTACCTGTACAAGAATGGAGTGGGCCAGTTTCATACACGAAAATATCCCATACCATCCAATTTTTGATAGTGCACCCGTAATAGTCTATACATATAAAACTGTCTGTAAGGTACATTACTTTGCACATTCCTTAAATCTTGTTCTTGAGTATAACAGCAAAGTTGCAAAATTTCGAACTATATTGAATTGGGTCAAAGAGCTTAGGACTAGTGCATCTGTTGTCAACAAGAAGTCTCCTGATCGTCCTCGAACAGTACGTCCAGAAAATATGCAACGAGCAAGACTTGCAATACAGCGGAGTCCTAAACGTTTTGCTCGGCGTCATTCAATCACCCTAGGCATGTTGACTAAAACTATTCGACGAATCTTACAGGAGGATTTAAAGTTTCATCTATACAAAATTCAAACTGTGCAAAAACTTCTGCCCCGTAATTTGAATCAATGGAATGAGTTTTGGAGAAACCTTTTGCAAATGATCGACACATCGCCACAGTTTCTGAGTCATCTAATAATGACAGACGAGGCGCATTTTAATTTTAATTGATACGTCAATAAACAGAACTTTAGATACTGGCCACCAGAAAATTCATGCTTGTAGCATCAAACACCTTGACACAGTGAAAAAGTGCTGTGGAATTAGTGCATTCGAAGTTCTCGAGCCCTACTTCTTTGAAAATGCTACTGGTCAGTCAGTTACGGTATCGTCGGAGTGATATGTGGTGCTGGTGAGAAAATTTCTCCGTGAAAAACTTCACCGATGACGTGTTGACACCGGACTGGTTTGGCTCTAACAGGATGGGGCTACCGCCCACACTGCACGAAATGCCTTGCAAGTCGTCCGAAAAAACATTCCCGCCACATGTCATGGTTCGTTTCGGAGACGTTGCTTGGCCTCCACGCTCCCCTGATATGTCAGAATTCGATCCTGTGGAGCTAATTGAAGGAGGAAGTCTATGCTCAACGACTTCACATTATCCAGGAGTTGAAGGATAACATCAACGAATTTCTGACATTATGCTGATTAAAGTGATGGACAATGCCCGACAATGTGCTTAAGTTTGCCTGACGTCTGGTGGAGCTCACCTGAGTGACATATTTAAAAAGTGAACAAGTGTAGTATGTAGCTGTTGTAATGCCCTGTTTTATAAGTTGCCTTTATTAAGATGTCATTCACATGTTTGAATTTTCTGGCACTGTATTACATCGTGTCGTGACCTTGTTTTATTATTATATGGACCTACATCTTCAAGTCCCAGATAATTTAAAGTGGGCAAACTCATTCGATAAGCATTGAGCATATAAATATCACTGCCTGGTGGTTTCGCTGCTTAGGATCGAATCGGGACCATTAGGTTACCACGTGAAGTTCCTTGAGGTTCGCACACGCTCCCTCGTTCAGTTCAGTCTGTCTGATGTATCCATTAGATTGTAGACTAATATTTTCATTTAATTAAATATAACCCTTTGTACACCACCTTCTAATTCACAAACCCTCTCCAACCACGACCAACTCATTCTATCATATTAACCCCACACGCTCGGGGGTAGCCATCCAGCCACATAAGTCACTTAGACACCCTAATTCCACGGTAGTAAGTAGTTAAAGCGGACACCATCGAGCCGCCGCGTGAAAAGGGAGGTTTTACACTGTTTGCTTTTATTAAGCTAGTGAATATTTACGTTTCAATTAAAGTGTTATTTTTCAAGTTACTAATCGTCTAATTATCTGTGCCCCACCCTGTATTACCCTATTCTCCCCTACTAGGATGGTGGGAATTTCTCAGAAGACATTCCTTGGCCTTCCTTCCCACTACTTTAGACCATTTTTGAAGAGGTAGTTTCCAAGACAATAATGAATCATGTAGTCCAGAGATGATGTAAGATTCCGGAATTTTTCCGAAGGTATTCACCTTCATACAAGCCTCCAAAGTGCATCTGTTTGGTGATCTTGTTGAATTTTATTATATATATTCTCTTAGCGTTTCTTGCTATATCTGGGCTTTATTCGTAAGGCTTTATTGAGATGACTGAATGACTCTGTATTACCCCTATTTGAGAATTTAGTTAACAGTTCTGGTTGGTGTTTTTGAGGTTTCTATCAACGCATATTGTAACAATTTATTTTTATTATATAACCTACAACAAGTTTTCCCGAAAGATATCGTGTTCGTTATCAACACAAGCGCCTTTCAGAGGGATATAAAATAGTTGGCATGATAATTGGCCTTTATCGTGATTAGTGCTTGTTTATTTTTAATTGTTTTTACATGAAATTTTGTAATACTTGAAGGTTTCTCCATGATAATACTACTCGTAACTATAGATAAGGCCATTATACTTGTTTGATGACCCATCAACCACTGTCGTACTTGTTTAAGAATCATGTAAACTTCTATTACAATTGTTTATTTTATATCTCTTATTTAATTATCCCATTGGCTTTACCATGACGTCTTGAATGGGATATTTTACAGAGATCATAAGCCTTGCCTTATACGCGGGTAGAAAGCGCTAAAAGAGTGTTTTTCCCAATTTCCTAAAGTTTATTGGTGGTATTCCATTCCCTTCTATAGTTTATGAAGATGCAAAGAGGCAATTAAGTTTAAGATCAAATCACTATATTGATTATTAATTGAAAGAGTGGCTTATGTAGGGCCTAAAATCATATATCACTTATCACAAAGGACAGAGAGTGTTGAGTAACTCAAATTTTTATATATATTTATGATTTATACTATCCGCAAGAGGGGGTAGAATAATCTAAACGGTTATTCATGGCACGTCTTATTTAAGAATCACACCAGGAAATTTATCGATAGCAGACTTAATTTTCTCACGCACAAGGTGTAGAGAGAGACAGAACAAACTAATAGTGAATTGTATCGCTCAGGTCACCCTTTACCCCCTAATTAGTCTACACTAATCCTGTTCAATCACTTGACGACTTAATTGCCCGAGGTGATCGTGTCCATGAAGTTGTTTTTTTTTAACTCTGTGTCATTGAATTTTCCCCTCTCCCTCTCCGGGACAATCATGCTAAGGGAATACGGCAGATACTATCTTCATTAGTTACAAATTGGTGATTATGTTTCCATAAAAAGATTGAGCCACTTTTCCATAGATAGTGACTCATTTCTACATTCTTGAGGCTTCGACGAGCTCAAGATGTTCCATGAGTCCTCTTTGCCACACATAAATTGACCATAATGTTCGTTCTCTTATATTAGTTTAAAATTATTTATTTTCGTCTAATGTAAGTGTGACCGAATCTAACAACTGGTCTTACTTAGTATGAAGTGTGGGACATATTTTGATGATAAATGATGGTGAAGAAAGCAAACCTTGACATTTGTATCTTATCCAGCATGGGGAGATGGCAGACCTCCATGGATGATATTCACCATTTTGGATAAGATAGAGCTTGTTTAAGGTGGGAGTGTAGGGAACACGTATGAGAAAAGAGCAGTGTTTTTTGGAGTGTTTATAAGAAAATATAAATCAAATATTGCTCCAAGAAAATATAAATCAAATAATGCTCCTATAGAAACATGGAACTTAATTTTATTAACACGGTGACTCCAATAGTTGGTGAATATCTGTCAAGTGTGTCCTGGAATTAAATGACAACTTTTTCTCTTAATTTAAAAAGTTTCTCATCAAATGCAACCATGCTTATGACGGATATTCAATAAATGTTTATATTAGCACGTGCAGAAGACTAAAATCTATGTTTCTATAGAAGAAATATTTGATTTATTTTGGCCAAAAAATATTTATGCTATAAAAACTGCAAAATTAATGCAATATACTCGCGCTTAGTAGCACCCCACCTTAAGTGAAAGCCGTAAGTTTTGATCGTCTCGGCTATTGTTTGTCTTGAAAATGAATCTAATAGCATCGTTTTTAGTGTGTTTTAAATTAAAAATATTGTTAGACAGAACATACTGAGCTAAAAGCTTGTGATGACGTATTTCAGGTTACTACGTACGTGCAGTTGTTATACGAGACAATTCTAGAAGAAAACAAACAAGAAGACAATGAACTATACAATGGGGCAGTTGAAGCTATCAGCACATTATTAGGTCAGTCCTGTTCAACAATATTTTAATAACTGGATTTGTGTTTGCTTAGACAAAAAGTGACTTTGAGCATGTATAAAGAAGGTTTTAGAAATCTACCTTTACGTAAATCTATTAGGCAGGGCGCACACATACTGACACAAAACGTTTCAAAACATGATGAAACGAAACATCTTGAAACCAAGACACAGAAAAAAAAATCAAAAATTTATTCAAAAGAAACATGATGAAACTAAAACATAATGAAACAAAAATGTTCAGTTTGTGTTAAGATGGCGGTGTGTAATGTTAGCAATATTGATACTGATTAAGTGTTAGCTGTGATTGGTTGGTTAAGCAGGAGAAAGCATCAAGTAGGAGATACTGTGTTCACCCTATCAATAAAAAAAAATTGAGAAATGTTCTTAGGAAAATTTCACATCCATGTCTCTATACTCAATACCGTTAGCCTTTTTCGGCATTTCCAAGCACAAACAAAACAAGAATGATCAACATAACTCAAGTTTTGAAGGGGACTATCGTCACGTGGCCAGACTGCCCGACTTGCGCTTGCGCAGTGGCGTATTTTTTTTAACGAAACACGTGAAACAAACTGGATGAAACACGGGAGTTGGGAAGAAAGCT
Organism: Timema douglasi; assembly: GCA_901482245.1. Classification (NCBI taxonomy): domain Eukaryota; kingdom Metazoa; phylum Arthropoda; class Insecta; order Phasmatodea; family Timematidae; genus Timema; species Timema douglasi. Next base: position 89,035 of record CABEEJ010001125.1, on the reverse strand, counting down.
GCTTTGTTTCAACGTGTCTTACAGTGTGTCGTAATGTGTCATCGCTTTTTTTCCACCTTGTGCCAGCAAGTGTGCAGTGACTCACTTGAAAGCATGTGTTAAAAGAGGAATGACACACGATAAAGCACAACGACACAGAAATGTTTCGTTTCATCAAGTTTCGAAACGTTTTGTGTCAGCATGTGTGCGCTCCTCCTAAGAACACAAATATGAACGCTATTAAATTACTGTTTGTTGCTGCTACGTACTATTGACATTACTTATTGTTTTTGCTACATAATATTAATTTTCTGTAAGTCATGCTAAAAATGATTAAAACTAATATTAACTCCTGCTACATATTATTAAACTACTGCCTGTCCTGCTACATGATACTCAATTAATGCTCATACTCACTTGTTCCTGCTACTAATTAATATATTACTGTTCGTTAATACAACACAAACACAAACAAATACAACTAAAATTACTGTTGGTTACGCTTTGTTTTTGATTAATTTATTAAAACTACGGTTTATTCCAGATTATTTCTGCTTAGTACTTATATATTTTTTGCTCATTCTTTCTTGTTACTGCTACATATTATTTAAAAAAAATACCTCTAAATTTTCTTTGCTCCTACCATATACTATTAAAATCATTAATTTTAAATTATATTTATTGAATATTATGATACCTCTTAGTAACTCCATATTCCTGCCACAAACTGTAATTATTAATTCAACTTCTGTTCATTTATTTTAAGCACTGTTATAATATTGATTTAGTTGCTATTAATTCTTGCTTGTTACTACTAGCTTGATTTGAATTTTTAAAGTTAATTAATACTTAGGCCTTTGCTGCACAAGGTGACTTTATTTGACGCAAATGCCGTAGCCAAAGTCATCTTCAGGTCACCTAAAGGCCCAGACACAAACACCGTGTCCGTAGGTCCGTGGTCCGTACTCCGTGCTCTTGGTCCATAAGAAATTCTACTCGCGATTACAGTCTCAATATCCGTAATCACGTGACCGTTTCAACCAATGAGATAGTAAGAGACTTCATCCAATCAAAAAATTCGAAAGAAAATAGTCTACAGCACGGGGCGTGCGTCAAGCAGTCAGTTGATCAAAGAAACTAAAAACAACTTTGTTGAGAAAACTTCCAGTATTTATATTAAAATATAGGTTAAGAACAATCACAAGAAATATATTTATAACTTTATTTTAACTATCAAACTTAAAATAATAAGTGTTTTCAATAGCCTGAAAATGCTAAACAGATGTAGGCCTACTAATATTTTGAATGAAAACAAAACAATCACTTTTAATATTTATAATAATAGGGGTGTTGAACCTACAAAAGCAAAGTCAATATTTCTGAAAACTTGGTATTTCTCAGAAAACACTTTCTTAAAAGCCGCTCTTCCTGGGGTGTTTAGATTTTTAGAAAAATGTTTCTGAAATAGGTCCGCGTGTAGCCATCTTTTCATTTTGTATATGTTTCCATAGCGATGGATTCTATCACTGCCATTCTTTCTTTAGTTCAAGGCGCGTGCGCATATTTACTCGGCTGTAATTGTTAGTCCGTATAAACGAGTCCGTAGAAAGTTAAAGTTGGGCAACTTCTACGAAGTAAGGACTTACGGATAAGGACTCTGTGGCCAAATGAAACTATTTGTAAATTTATCCATGATATTATGTCGATTGATTTTGAAAGGCAAGTGATTTAAGCCATCAAAACTAGTGGGAAGTTTATTCTACAACTGGATGAAACAATTCATGTAAGTGACGACACTCAGTTCACAGGATACATACGCTATTCTGGACTTGCTGAAATGGAGGGAGAATTTTGGTTTTGCCGTCCACTTACTACATATAATACAGGCAAAAATATTTTTTTTATTATAAAGAACTCTTTTTTAAAAAAGAAGAAGGTTTGTCTAGGAATCAATGTCACAGAATCTGTACTGACGGTGCACCAGCAATGCTTGGAGCACGTCAGGGCTTCTGTGCAAGATTAAAGAAAGTTAATTCGTAGGTAAAAGTGTTTAGTTGTCCTTTTCATTGGGGAAATTTTGCTGCTAAGAGGTTGTCAGAGTATTTGTATATTATTATTAAAGAGGTTGTTTTGCTCGTAAATTTTATAAAAGCAAGGGCACTTAACAACAGCATATTTCGCCAGATGTGCTTAGAAATGGGCTCTGAGTACACCCATTTGCTGTATCATTCTGAGGTAAGGTGGTTGTCTTGAGGAAAATTTACTTAAAAGAGTTGCACCCCTACGCAAGGAGAGTGAAATATTTTTGCCGTAAAATAATGATCCTTTGACTTCCCGTTTCTCTAACAAAAAGTGGATATTGAGTTCAGCTTTTCAGATATATTTTTTGAACTTAATAAGTTGAACACCTTAATGCAAGTTCGCGATAAAATTTGTCCTGACTAAGAAATTAATAGCATTCAAAGGAATGTTGAGATTGTGGGACAAGAAAACAGAAGAAAATAAGATTGCGTCTTTTCTTTTCTGACTTTAAACCTGCTTCTGGAAGACTAAGTCACTGAGCTGTCAGAGGTTAAAAAATGTAATAATTGAGCATCTGCATAAATTAAATCTTGAGTTCAATTGTAGATTCCAAAATATATGGCTAAATACAGTTAGTTACGCAGTCCATTTGACATTGACGTTGAAGACTTGCCTAAATATTTGTTATACATTGCTGGTCTCGAAGAATGGCTCATTGAAGTTCAGAGGGATGAAGCTTTGCATCACAATTTTCAAAAACAAACTGAGTCATTATGTTCATTTTGGATAAAACTGAAAAAATAAAAGCCTATTCTAGGGAACAAAGTTATGAAAGCGTTACATCCGTTTTCAATTACCTAACTATGTGAATCTGGCTTTTCTACACTTTCTGTTATGAAAACTAAAATTAGAAGCAGACTACAACCAAAGAATGACCTGTGAAGCAACCTTTCAAAGACACGACCACGATTTGAAGGCCTTTCAACAATAGTGCAAAGCCAAGGATCTCACTAAACTAATGTAAATAATTATTTTTGGAATTTTGTTTTGTAAAATGTTTGATTTTTCAAATTTTACTACATATGATTTGTCACGATGTTAATACTCGTACCTTCCCATTAGTGAATAAGTCTAATAAATATCATAATAATAATAAATTATTAATGGAATGTTCGTACATTACTGTATTTAATTTATTAAATTCAACACTGGAAATATTTTCTTAATTCTATTATTACATTCTGATTAAATTTTATAATGGCTTATTAGAAAATATCACAGTTTTATATAATTATAAATAATAACTGCACTTATTTCAGTTATTAAATTGGCACTGTTTAACTTCAAAAGAGATCCATGGGTTGCCAAGTTGATCTTCTGTTTATTTTGGGTTTTGGCCAAAAAAAGGTTAATAATCCCTGGTTTAAGACTTTCAGTACTTTTGTGTAGAATGTTTTTATTTTATTTTTACCTCTTTTGACAAACATTACGGATACCTAATCAACATTGAATACAAGGTACGTAAAGTGTTTTTAAAATAGCTTCTAATAAACGTGCTAAATCAACTATTCACAGTGAAGAACTTCTGTTCTATTTGCAATTTGGTACTGACTGTACTAGAAAGCAGCTCTCACCCCTTAGCCTTTCATAGGTACTCTAGAGCGATTGCAGCGCTTGGCCACGAGATTCAATGTTTTCTGTGTCGAGTACTATTAGCGGCTACTAGGTTGCGACACGTAAACTCACGTCTTGTCTTTCAGCACCTTATTGATATTATGTTCACCGCTTGCCCCAAGGGAGATATAAGGCATTCACGAGCTAAGTTTACCTGAATGACAGCTTGAAATGTTACTAGAAGTAATCCCTAATATATCATCACTACGCCAACAGCTGACATCTATCACTTTGGATGACTGTAATGAAAACAGATGGTAATATATTAATGTGATAGTTAACCACAGTAATTTAGGCCAATATTATTTATATATTTATTTGAGGTCGGACACAAAGTTTATCCCCCCGCCGGTTACGGATGACCCGGGAGGTAGTCTGCGGCGTTGAGGAGCGAGCGCCCCTGGACACGGCCAAAGGCCGGCTTCACCAGGACGCGGCTCCGGTGCTCGGCGAGACCCCCCCGGCTGGCGCTCAGCCCGTCGTGAGTGCGAGTGTTTGTGCGTGCTTGTGCGAGTCCTTCATTTTCGTTCAGTGTTATATGTCTACATGTCCGTCTCCAACCCCACCTTTTGTCATTGGGGGTTGGCCAATTCCAGCTAAAGACAGCTATTTTTCTTTAATATACTCCAGAAACAATTTAACTACTATTTATATTACCAACATCTTTGTTTTTTCTTCCGTTTCTTGTTCACCTCTCTCTGTTTTCTGTCTTTTCCCCTATCCTATGTACGTTTATGTATCCCCACGGTCATGGCGACCAGTTACTTGCAATGGGGTGGGTTTTTTGAAACTTTTCCCACCCCCAACCTATAGTGGCAATTTTCAGGCCGCAAGGCCGCCAAATCCTTTCATGTTGTGATTGTTCGTATCCCTATGTCGTGTCCGTTTTCGAGAGCCCTTCCGGGCTGGTGTTAATGTTTGTCCTTCTATGTTTCCCATGTTTTTATTCATGTTTTCATGTTTATGTTTAAAAAAGAGAATAATAAAAACCATATAAACAAACAAACAAAGTTTATCTATAGTTTTATTCCCCTTAAAAAAATATTAACATCACTTTCACAAAAACTTCTAACGAACATAGCCTCAAAATGGCGACTGACGAATTTTAAACCATATGATTGAACATAATGGTAAACAAGTTTTTTACAATCATGCAGTCACGCAGTTGATGAAAATATTTTATTCAGTTAAATATTTCAAAATATGATAAAATAATCATAAAATCATGTATTGTATGTAAACAAAATTACAACAATTTTCTCTTTTCCAAGTAAATATGATGCCTGTATTAAAAGGTATTGATGTATGCACTATAATACACAAAATCAGTAACGTTCCAAAACGAAGAATAAGTACTTTTAATTATGATTAAAATATAGTTTCGAGTTGGACAAAAAGAAATTATTTAAAAAATGAAATAGTATGAGATAACTTAAGTTTACGTTATTTTAAATATAATATATAACAGGTAATTAAAGATCTTCTTTATATTTATAACAAAATTGTGATCTTTTACAAGTGTTGGCAACCCAAAACCTAAACATATGATTTTCGAACTGTCATCCAGGTAAAAACCTATCGTGAATGGAATATAGTAATATTTCCTGTTTAATGCTATTAGTTCCTCCAACGTTTTGAGCAAGATTGAGCAGTAATACCTCGGGCTCCCTGTTCCGCAGGGGCTTGTGCTACTCTGGCTTGCAGTTGGTTGAAAGTTGATTGGAGAACTAACGGAGAGACTGTCTTAGCTTTGTGCTCGCTGTTGGAAGCAGCGATTCTCTTTGTGTCGTCTCAAAGTCAAGTTATGTGGCTTGCTTATTTCTGCTACGCAATGTTCGTGGTGGTCTATTATGCCATGTTCACAATCACAAAGTAAGTCGCAAAATTTTATATGATTGTCTTCTACGTAATTTCTACCTAGGTTTACCGTATTATTTAACACCCATCACAATATGTTTATGACCTACACAGGCTTACAATAACATCTTATTACCGCGTGTAGGCTAGCATAGTATGTGTCACCCTGTATGTAGCGTATTTCACGCTGAAGGACAGACTAAAACCTCTTGAGGACCAGCGCTACGAACGTGGACAAAATTGACCGAATAGGAATGGAAATGGGTAAAGGCAAAACCAAATCCCCTTCACGTTACTTGTCTGAGTGGAGTAGATTGTGTCTTGGATCACTCATCTTCATCATTCCCTGACACACAAAGAATGTGAGATCTTGGTAACGCTTACAGGTGAAAGTTCACGGGACCTATCTCACATCATAAACTAACGAGTTCTTAATACACGACTGGCTAAATGGCGGTACCGTAAACCGCGCAAACAACACTTGGCGGGAAATCTAAGCCCGCCAAACCATAGTTCCACAATAGGCCTAGAGTGTTCCAGAGGTCCTTGTTTCCTTCAAGAGAGAGGAAAGGTGGGAAGGGTTAAGGAATGGGAGAGAAAGCTAGGAAACAGTCTTAACCTCAACAAACAGGAAAATACACTAACACCGTAGCTTTAATTAGAGAACCAGTGGCTACAGGAGGGAAGGCGAAATAAATAGGTAGATACAACTAGAAATATATTAAAACGATTTAATGAGATTACGGAATATTAGAACATTTATTAGAGAAATAAACTGTTGGAGAATATATTTTTATAACGAAGCATAAGAGAGGGGAGAGGGATAATAATAACTAATATTGTATATACTTTATTATTATTTTAGCACGATGCTTTTCAAAGCACAATATTATCAAGGTTTAAGTGGGAAGTAATCTAAGAGATGGTGAACTATGCAGTAATTTAATGATGTAACGAATCTTGGGATTTCATTGACTTTACGTGCCAATATTATGTGATGTATTTATATTTAGTTATATTTTTGTTCATAAGTACTTTAAATCATCAGTTCGTTTATTATTTTTCTAAACTTATTAATTTGTAATATTCTTACTTCTAGTGTCAGTGTTGGTCAGTTTATACGTAGGTGTGGGCACAGAGGGGTTGTGAGGGGGGGGGGACAAGGCCCTCAATAACCTATAGAGATTCCCTGGAAACCCCTTAACTGTTGATGGGAGGTTTCCTCAAAACACAATATCAATTTGAATAGCTGAACTGTTGCAGCCAAAGAAAAATAAATATGTTTTAAATCAGTAAATGTTCTGCAAAACACTTCCAGTCTGTCTTTCAGCCGATTGCCTTTGAAAGCTGCAAAGGCACGCACAGCCTTCCAGTGGGGCACAAGGTCTCTAACCTTGCCATTTAGTTTGGCTGACAATATCATGTCTGTCCCCGTCCCCGTGTGAACATTATGTTGTCCAACAACTGAGTAATTGAACCCTGGCTCTTCCCCTTCACAAGTTAATAATTCTGATGAAAGAATCAACAGCCTTTCGACCAACTTCGGTGGCCGCATGGTCTAAGGCACTACTCTCGCATTAAACTAGACTGCCGATGAAGGGTAGATAGACGTTTGAATCATAGTTGAGTGTATGGAGGGTGGTTTTTACAAAACTGTTTTCCACTCTACCTCCATGCAAATGCGGGTATATTTCATCTAAATATAACATTTTTATCCTTAAAACCATCAATGTATTTTGTAGATTAGAGCCCAAATGGATAGTAAAACACTGTGCTAAAAAAAACACCTTTCAACCATGATTAAAGATAGTAAAGACGATCAATGGAAAGCTGTATTACTATACTTGAATTGTGTTCTATGATATTATATGACTGGTATTAGTATGGGTGAATAAATTGAGAGGTTTTTGAGGTTAAAACCCCTTCTGAGAACATTATTAATAATGCGTTTGTGTATTCCTCCTTAATGCCTAAATTAGCACAGTTCAATTATATTAGGAATATCTTTGTATGACAACTATATAAGTCTCTAGATCTACTTTCACGTATTTATACCTCAAGTCATGTGATCTGCAGTTGTCAATTTTTATACATATTATCATTAGCTATATTATTATTATTATTATTATTATTATTATTATTATTATTATAGCACCGCGTCTTACTACCCGTTCGGGTTATACGCACTTACGATAATGTGTAATGGTAGGGTGATTGTGAGATGAAATGGAGGACCTACAGTTTAACGTGGAATCCGAACCACGGTAGAGGCCTGACATTCCCCACATTCACAAGATGTCTTGTCAGAGGTGAAGGAAGGGTTTGGTAATCAGATAAATCTGTGCTGGGACCGAGGATTGAACCCCGGCCGCCAGCATAGGATTAGCTATAAAATTATACTATTAATATAGAAAGATGTAATCAGTTTTGACATAAAAAATATTCTAAAAGGCCCTTATTATGAAAATATGCTCTATAATTGAGTATTTGATTCTTTTAAAATAAATAACAACTACAATCAAAACCATGTTTAAAATAATTTCAAATGACCACTTCTGTTGCTCGCTTGAACCAACAAACAGCAATTGTCATTGATGATGTTGAGCTAGGCCTGGATTCCGAGGAACAAGCTACACACGTTCCAAGACAATCGTAAACAAATTTATACAAAACCTTCTTGTTCAAAAGACCCAGATTATATAATTCCAGTAGCCGGAAGTTATTCTTTAAATACATTAACTGTCCTTTCTCTATAATGAAACCTAGGATATAGTGTGCACCAAAAAATGTAAGTAAGAAACAGTACGGTACTCTGAGTTCCTGACCTCGTTACCTATAAAGGCTGTCTTCACGGAAGCAAAAATTGAAAAAATAAAATATTCAAGGAGATTTAACGAAAATGTCCACCCAGGGACAGAAAAGGAAAAAAAAAAGCACATCAGTTAAATTATGTATTAACTATTTATCACATAATGAGTATCCTTCTTGTAGGTAGAACTGATAATATCATCATAATAATCAGTCTAGCGTCTCCTTTCTCCCCACCACTCTCCTCTTTCACAATGACCCAATCTTCTCCTCTCTCTTACACACTCCTCTGCACTCTCTTCAGCCACCGGTCCCTTGTAATCAAGAACGCAGGGATTCTTATATATATCAAACTATTAGGAGAAACAGCATAATTATGTTTAATAGAAACCACAAGGACTACAATACATGTCAACGAACAATTGTTAAGAATATACTGTGAAATAAAAAGCAGCGATAAAGGTCACATGATTTATATAACAGTGTGCTTTGTAGAAAAAAATCTAAATATGAATACCTAAACTTATTCAATGTGCATATGTACCTAAATAATAAACATCTTACTTTTATTAAAACACATATAAGAATAATTGTATAACAACATCCCTACCCAATTCCGTAATCGAACAAACCTTCATACATTAACAAGATTTAACTTTTGAGCAAAGTAATTAAACTTAATATTAGGCAATGATTTAGTCATTTGATCTGTGATTTGTTCATTTGTTTCTACATATATTATTTTAACCTTTCTTAAAGATACAAGATCTCTTATAAAGTAGTGATGTCTAACATCCAAATGGATAATGTTAGATTAGGCTCAATTTATGTTATTTAAGAAGTAATTCACCCGTTTCTGTATCAGAATGGTCTAAGGCATCACTCTAGTGTTGGACTGGCTCGTTGATGACGGGGAGATCAGGTTTCGAATACCGGTTAGGTCTACTAAGGATGATTTTACCTAAATAATTTCTAATTATTCTACCGTGCAAATACTGGTACATTACTTTTAAAATGGTTTCTTTTTTAATCCTTGTAACATTAGAGTAATTATTATATATGCGTGCAGCCTGGACATGTAGTCAGATGTGGCAATGAAAGTAAAAAGTAGTGACCTGTAGTAAGACAGAACACATAATAATAATAATAATAATAATAATAGTCTAAATAAGCCCCCCCTCTCCACACAAATGTAAAGTTAGACACGTCCATGCTCGCTCCATTATAATGTACTAATATAATAACTGTCATCTCTCCCGCTTGTGGACCCTAAATTGTCAGGTTGAGTTCGGCCAAGGATGGGTACAGTGATTGGATATATGTGTGTGGGCTCGTAATTTATAGATGGCGTTGGTTTTTTAGGGTTTAATGTACTACTTTGCACTACTATAAAAATGTGTTTGTTATTAAGAAGTTGTTAAAAAGATATAAAAGAATTCACTCAGGAGCTCGTGACAGAACTAAGTGTAGTAAGTAATGTTTAAACAATGGCCTGACTGACTCTATAGGTGATTTAACACTGATAATATGAATAATAATAATAATATTTAACACCGCGTTTTACTACCCGTTCGGGTTATACGCTTTAAGTACTAATTACTCCAATGGATTGGGACTTGGGAAGGTTGAATTAGAGGAAGTGAACCCGCATTTGCTGTGGAGGGAGAGTGGAAAACCATTTAGGAAAAACCACCCCCAGTTCACCCGACCGAGATTCGAACCTTGATCTCCCCGTCCTCAGGCGGTCGAGCTCAACACGACTCGCGCGTTAGCCAACTACGCCACCGAGGCGGGTTTAACACTGATAAGAAACCCAGTACCCTGGGCACGATGGTAGCCCTCCAACATACGTATTCGATTATCCGGCGTCCTAACCCACGCTGCCCCATAAACGGGCAGAGAGTGACCCTTTAGAATCGTCGTTTAGTTGTCAGGCCGGTTAGATCGAAAAATAGAACCATATACGCCGCGGATTGGTCTGATTGCCAGAAGAATGCTGGCACACTGTTATGAGTTGTCAGTACTTGTGTCCTATGTCTACTCACTCATCAAAACACGATACGATATCAGCTATGTCGCTCGCAATTCACAACATTACAATGTTAAAATAAACATGCACCTTAATTTATATAATGGTGATTACATGACCTTATTTTTTTTTTTTCAGTTCTGAGGTAGCTAAGAACATCCATGAGGATAGTTACGGTCTGATATTTGGCGCCAACACTTTGTTCTCTCTCGTGCTCCAGACCGTATTGACATTGATAGTGATGAGTGGAAATGGATTGTCTCTGGCCTCCAGGCAGCAGGTGAGACACAGACCGTTAAAGGACGTGTTTAGACGCGTACTTATACTTGTGGCTCCTATAAACCAGGGTGGGTGGCCCTGTTTTCCTGTGGACCACCAATATTAACAAGTTTTAAATAAATTATAGATAATGTGTAAGCCCTATTTTATTCATCGTAAGACTTGCTGCTCAAAAACAAAATAAGTTTTGTTCCTAACAATAATGTATAGTCATAATAATACTATATTTTACTTGTATACTTGTTTTTTGTTACAAGTGCTAATTGTTTTGAACTATTATAATACTTAACCTACTCTGTGTCATTACTCTAAGAACTCTAAAGCTTATTGCCGCACTTACAATAAGTATGACACCTATTCCTAACTTGAGCTAGTTCGGTTCAGTCCACCTTATTACATCCTGTCCCTATCTTGAACTGGTTCTTATCCAGTCACCCTCATTACACCCTATCCCTATCTTGAGCTAGTTCTACCTAGCCCACCTCATTACACCCTATCCCTATCTTGAGCTAGTTCTATCCAGTATACCTCACTACACCCTATCCCTATCTTGAGCTGGTTCTATCCAGTATACCTCACTACATACTATCCCTATCTTGAGCTGGTTCTATCCAGTCACCCTCATTACACCCTATCCCTATCTTGAGCTAGTTCTACCTAGCCCACCTCATTACACCCTATCCCTATCTTGAGCTAGTTCTATCCAGTCCACCTCATTACACCCTATCCCTATCTTGAGCTAGTTCTATCCAGTCCACCTCATTACACCCTATCCCTATCTTGAGCTAGTTCTATCCAGTCCACCTCATTACACCCTATCCCTATCTTGAGCTGGTTCTATCCAGTATACCTCACTACACCCTATCCCTATCTTGAGCTAGTTCTACCCAGCCCACCTCATTAAACCCTATCCATATCTTGAGCTGGTTCTATCCAGTATACCTCACTACACCCTATCCCTATCTTGAGCTAGTTCTATCCAGTCCACCTCATTACACCCTTATCCCTATCTTGAGCTGGTTCTATCCAGTATACCTCACTACACCCTATCCCTATCTTGAGCTAGTTCTACCCAGCCCACCTCATTACACCCTATCCCTATCTTGAGCTGGTTCTATCCAGTATACCTCACTACACCCTATCTCTATCTTGAGCTAGTTCTATACAGTCCACCTCATTACACCCTATCTATATCTTGAGCTGGTTCTATCCAGTATACCTCATTACACCCTAACCCTATCTTGAGCTAGTTCTACCCAGCCCACCTCACTACACCTGATTCCTATCTTGAACTAGTTTTATCCAGTCCACCTCATTACACCCTATCTTGAGCTAGTTCTACCCAGTCCACATCACTGCACCCTTTCTCTTTCAAATCCATTCTAATGTTATTCCCCAATCTGCCATTAGGGTGACCTGACGGTCTAGGAGTAAGGTGCCACACTTCTGTGCTGGAGGTCCGGGGTTCAATCCTCGGTCCCAGCACATATTTATCTGATCGCCAAACCCTTCTTTCCCCTCTGACAAAACGTGTATTAATCACAACTTGTGAATGTGGGGAATGCCAGACCTCCACGGTGGTTTCGGATCTCACGTTAAACTGTAGGTCCTCCATTTCATCTCACAATCACCCTACCATTACACATTAGCGTAAGTGCGTATAACCCGAGCAGGTAATAATAATAATAATAATAATCCGCCAATACTATTACTTGTTTTATTTTGCTTGCGATGCCTTGTTTACTGCATTGTGCGGATTGGCTGATAATCATTAATGGTTGGGCCAGATTTATCTGAACAACCAATACATACATATTATATGACCTTATTATTTAACCAATGGGATTAAAGCAATTTATTTGCTACCTGGTTCCAGGAGACTTTTAATGATATTAATATTATTATTATTAATACTAGAAATATTTCACTGTGCACACCTCATAATGATGTCAGTTATATTAAATTTCAGCCCAAACATTAATTACTTTACTTTAACAATGTTAGGCAAAAGCTTAAAATAGTGAGTTTAAACCCTTGTATTTCGTGAACTGTAATTATTTTAGATCATTGAATCATTATTTATAAATTATAAAATTATATAATAAAGTGTTGGTGGCTGAATGACCTTTACTTCTACATTACAAACTACACACTACTCGTGGACAGTCTATTATTACACAGGTTGTATATAGGTTGATTTTGGTTGGAAGAACAGTAGAAGTTAGTTACTAAAGTTACTAAAACAATTTTAATATATTCATACGTCAAGTCTTGTTATCTGCAGTTGTCACTTTTGATAGATATTAATACCTATAAAATAACACAAATAAAATAGTAAAATATTATCAATATTGGTCGCAAATAAATAAACTTGAATTTTCTCTACTGTTCTTCCAACCAAAATCAGGGTACACACATATGTGCAATTAACCCTCTGAGCGTGGTTCCTTATAACAAACCAAAATGTAAAACAATAAACATGGTATGATGCTTAGTTCTATAAATGGGCGACACGATCAATAGGAACTTTCCGTTTTTTGTAATATTAAGTGTTCTAAACAGCCATCGTGCATTTCAGACAGACAGATGTGAGTCATATTAAGATATTCTGTACACCCCACAGTATAATTCCATCGACGGTTATTCGAGATAAGTGCAGTTAATTATAAAAATATTCTGTATCTCAAACTAAACATGAGAGCACGTTCGTTGTGAAACATTTTCTGCTTTCTTTTTTTTATAAGAAGTCACGCTCTGAAGAGAGATTGTGTAGATTTGTAAGCACTCTGTAGAGTTCCAACTTTATGTTAAATTTATATTATCTTGTATAACTGTAATAAGCAAACATAGATTAATCTTATCAGACAAATGGACAGACAGTAAGACAGATAGGCAGGGAGGCAGGTAGACACAGGGGTGGAAAACAAAGGTCCACATTATTTCCGTACGAATTTAGATTCATGATTTAAAGATTATGAAATAACGTTTGCATCAACACGTCAGTTTAAGAATTAAATTGACTATATCTAATGAAACGGCTCACAATGGTAACGATGGCTGCTTATAACACTTACTATAACAAAAAAACTGATCGTTTCTATGGATCGTGTCGCCCATTTAGAAAACTAAGCATTATACCATGTTCATTGTTTTACATTTTGGTTTGGTTTGTTATAAGGAACCATGCTCAGAGAGTTAATTTCACATATGTGTATACAACCTGTGTAATATACATGTAGGCCTAATATCAATCAATTAAATATTTTTACTTCAAAGATGTTTTCGCGAATAAAATGACATATATTTTACTTTTATTGCTATCCTATACAGTGGTTATTGTAAAATATGAAATACACATAGCGTGAGGTCATTGAGGGAATAGTGTTGTGTGCTGCATATATGTTAAAAAATTTAGTGTGATATGATGCTCAATCTAATCATAATAAAAAGTATGTTTTTGGGATTCGAAGGCCAACACATTCCTCTAAGTAATTATTTAGAAGTATTATAAATGTACAGAATGTTTGAAAAGTCAATTGATTGTTTAGACTAAATGTAATACAAAACCACTTTACATATACATCCGGAAACTATGTTAATACCATTAAATTGTATCCAAAATTTCGGCGTACAGCGCCTTGAGAACAAAGCAGTTCAAGCATGTGTGTACAACAGGTTGTATAGGAGTTAGGCGCGTGGCACTGCACACCTCGACATCTTGGAACAAGACAGTAAAACATAACACAATCAATAGTAAACAACACACCAGTCCATCTAGAAATGCGAAGAAGTGCTGAGGGTCATCATTAACGGTCCTACATCACAGAAAGCTCTTACCATTGTTACAATCATGTGCAGTGCATAGCGCCTAACTCCTATGCAACTTGTTGTACACGCATGCTTGACAGCTTTACTATCACGGCGCTATACATCGAAACTTTGAACACAATTTAATGATACTGTATTAGCATGGGTTTCAGGATGTAAGTGTATAGGGATTTTGTATTACTCTTGGTCCAAACAAGCTATATGTGCGGTTTGGGCTATGGGTTTCCGAACACTGTGTAAATCAAATATATCAATCTATGGAAATAAAAATATAAAAAAAAATCATGTGAATAAAGGATTACTATAAACTTTATTATTATTATTATTATTATTATTATTATTATTATTATTATTATTATTATTATTATTATTATTGTTATTATAGAAGTATTGATTAATGACAGCTTATACTTACACTATACAGAACTGACAAGAATATGTATTGGATTTTCATAGATGAGTGATATAAAACTTTGTAAGCTATGTACTCAAAAGTTAAGTACTGGACATAATTATATGATTTCAATATTTAAATAACAATTTATGTATTTTTTTTTTAATTTTCAGTATTACGTATATGGAGGATACTTCGGTGTTCTAGGAATAGTATTTGGTGTGAAGGCAGCCTACTCGTTCTTTAAAAATAAAAACACCAACTCATAGAAGAAATAAAGTCGAATTTTGAACATATGGAAACCATACAATACAGTATTATAACTAATTATTTTTAATAAATGGAACAAAAATAATCCAAAGAAAATACTCTAATAAGAAAATTAAAATAATGCCAAATGTTTATATTTTGTATTTATTACAATTAAAGTTATTTGTACGCTCCATTGATTATTTTGTAACTACCCTTTATACGATAAATGATAGTATCTTTCACTATTGCACTACCCCGTGGGGCCTTAAATAGTCTGGATGGGCCTCGAGTGGTGAGGAGTTTGAATCCCGGAAGATTTGGTGGGTCTTGAAAGGGAAGTGTAGATTCATCTAAGGTTCTGTACAAGACCACACGCATGACCTTAGACATGTGCACAGTGTGCACCGGGTTTAGTGCGGGGACCCGCATCAAATTACTCTTCATGCCCCACAGGAAACTGTATTGTACGCACAGACTCTCAATATTGTCCTCCCAGATACTATTCCTGTATTCTCGGACCATCTCGAGAACAGAATGGACTTTTCGGCTCCAGTTCGTCTTGTCTACCGGTCCCTTGAGATTTTCCTAGCCTTCCTCAGCCAATTTTTCTCCCGAAAGTGCCTGAGAATATAATAGGGCAAACAAGCCTATGATGTCCTCCTAGGACGGTGCCTCAGTGTAGAAGTTTCGAGTACTCCCTTGATGGGCGAAGTTATTCACTCCGTTCCCTGTTCGATTTCTGCTGATGTTTGAAAGGTAGGGGGGGATCCCAACCTCTCTCTCAACACATTCGTGAACCTGTTCCAGTTAGTTCGCTTAAAGTTGGGTTTTTCGGGTGGTCTATGAAGGGCACTGCACGTCCCAGGTTCACAAGAACGGGATTGTGATCCGAGTCTAGCTCAGCTAGAGACTTCAGCAATAATCACCGTCTGATCCCATTGGAGACAACGAAGCAGAGGACGTCCGAGGAACCAAAAGGGGATTGTGAGGTAAGTGCGTGGGGGTGGGAGGGCCGGAGTCCACCAAGCCATGTATAGTTATGACGTCGCGGATAAATCCGCTGCAAGTGCTGAGAATCCTAGAACCGTACGAAGGGTGCTTAGCGTTGAAGTCACCATCGATTAAAACAGGCCTGGTACCTCGAAGCAGTGCCTCCATGTCAGCTCTAGTAGCCCGTTCAAACCAGTGGTAGAGAGGGAAGTAGATGTAAATGAGACGCACTAAGCCGGTAGAGGTCACCAGTTTGATAGCCGATGCTTTCATGTGTTGGAGGGGAGAAAGCGATATTGCGTGATGGTTGAGGCCTCTTCAGACCAAGATGGTCGTCCCACCTCTGTCCACATCCCCCACTCGGTCGCTCCAATTACATATAAGCTCTGCCAAATAATACTTCATTGTGGAGAGAAAGTGGGTTTTTCCCATTGTCATACGTCAACACAATGCTTTGCTAGGAAACTTTCAAGCTCAATCTTCTTCCTCACGACTTCGTTGTCATTCCAGAGTGCGACTGTGAGCTCCTTCTTTACTTGTGGTCCTCTATTCGGGTGCACTGCCATGAGAGACCATGTAGAGAACAATATGTTCCATTAGCAAGTGGTCACAGTTACTCTTCGGGAATTCCTGGACCTTCCTCAAGAGACACGATTAAAAGTACCATTGGTCCATTCCTGGAATACCATTGAGTAGCTCAATGCAATTTTTGAGCTTTGCAGTCTCCTCCTCTTGGTTTAGGTGGGGGTGGGGAGGGAGGTAGAGTTGGATGGGGAACGAGTGGGAAGTGGTAATAATGGGATGTAGGGGTGAGAGCGGGTGGGTATGGAGGCGCGGGTGGAGCGAAGAGCGGGTGTTAGGATAGGAAAAGGAGCAGTCTTGGACGAGTCCTCGAACAAAAGGGTAGAACGAGATGCGGATGATTCTGGAAAGGTAGATTTGACAGGTGCCTCAGCCTGAGGGGAAGGGGTTTATCTCCCTGACAGCGCACTTGGGATAGATTTCACCAGGGGCTTCGGTGTTGGCGATCAAGACCTGGTCACCTTCCTTAATGCAATGTGTCCCGAGGACTTCTGGCCTTCGCTTTGACCAACCATCCTCCCTTCTCAAGACTTGGAGGCCCGTATAGTCCCCGCTAACCCCAAGTATTTTTAGGTAGGACAGTCCCACCAAGCCAAGGAGTGGGCTCATGGGCAGTGCAGGCTCTTCGGGTGGAATCTTCTCCCCTCCGGGCACCCATTCCTCTAGTGGTAACCAACCACAGAACTCACACCTAGGATTAGTGGGGCAATCCTTCCACACATGACTGAACTGGAAGCAGTTCTTGCACGGAATCGGACCACCACGAGAATGTATCTCCCCACCCTGACGTGGAGACAGCACAAGACTGATATGGAGTACAGCCTTGCAGTATGCTTCCCGGGAGTAAGAGAAACAACAAAGTTTGGCAACCACTGCCGTTCTTCCGTCTGCTGCTCCCGTTTCCATTGGGAGAAAATCTAGGTGATGGATTTCACGGGAAAACCCATCTCCACGAGCTCTTTCTGGATGTTTCCAGGGTTTTCCCGTGTCAGGAGTAACTTCATTACGACCCTGACCAGTCTCTCCCATCTCAGCTGGTAAGACCAATGCTGGATCACCAAACTAGGCAAGAACGCCTGGAGGGAGCAGTAAGCTTCCTCCGACACACACTGGAGCCGCACTCGATCACCGGGCTTTCTAACTGCTTTCATAGGCTCTAGAATCTTGGATTGAATGGCCCTAACCACCCTGGAGTAGTCCTTCACATCATCCAATATTATGGGAGGGATCGTCCCCTTGATTTTGTGAACTGGCCCAGAACCACTAGTATCAGGTTGGGGTGAGGCATGGTTAGGCATGGTTAGGTTTCCGCCACTTCCTACCTTTGCTCAATGCTGGCACACTTTGGCCCTAGCCACCATTGCCCTCGCTTTTGTGGTCAAAGCTACCACTTAAATGGTTAGGGTTGTCCCCCGGTAGCTTCCTGGCTTTGTCAGCCTTCTTCTTTCTGCGAGGTATTACGGTCTGAAACCCATAAAACTGATCATCCGACCCCTGGCTCAACTCATCACGCATCAACGAGAGGTCTGGTCCTGAAGACACTACCTCAACGTCCACAGAATCGCACGAGCTGTCGACACGCGTGAAGCGTGTGACCCGGCCTTCCAATTCTGAAGATAATTTAGCAGAACTTTTTTACCTACCAACACCCCTTGGTGGGAGGTGCCAGTGGTGACGCGGGTTTGGGAAGTCCTTGCGATAACACTTGCTTCAGTGCTACTTGCAGTGGTCTTTACCAACGAAGGACTGCTGGGCTCCCCCGGTCAGACCTACGTTGGCACCATTAGATTTCCACACATCGTGCTAGTGGGAGCTTTCACCTTCCTTCCCGATTTGTTGGCTATCGGCCTTGAAAAGGTTCACTTGTTGTCCACCAAAAAAAAAATTAAAGATACGGTTACGGCTCTAGCAAATGTAAACACCAATGATGAGTGGTATTGCCAGTAACAAAAAATTATCCATCGTGTGGTATGGGTCTCAGACTCATTCATAATTGCAGAAACCAACCGAATAAGTGGGGAGAACTTAGTGCCACTTGCACAGCACAACGAATTGTTTGGAGATTCAATCCTCCTGCTACTCCATGGTAGGATGGTTGGTGGAAGCGTCTTATTGGCTTAATGAAACCCTTGCTTCTGAGCGTATTTAGAAGAGCGTGGATGAATTTTGAAGAAATAACAACAGCTGTACTATGTGACTGTGAGGCGATCATGAATTCACTACCTTTGACCTATGTATCAGAGGATCTTGACAGCCTGACTTAATTGACGCTAGCCTTATTCCTTTAAGACCTCAACGAACTAGGAGTGCTTCATTGTGACTGACTGATCTGAATAAGAGGTCAAGATATTAGCAAAAACTATTAAAATAGGCAATTCTACGCTTGATCTGCTTCTATGCCTATGAACTTGTATCATTTTGAGTCATGTTAATTTAAATTATCATAGTACGTATTGTTAAGGCGACTGGCACATTTCATTTGGCATGGAAATGCAGAGCCATGGGAACAAGTGGTTATCTTCAAGAATGTTAATTGTTTTGCAATTTTCTTTTCAGATATGGTTTTTTCAAGCATATAAGCATGTTGATTAATTTATACTTTTTACATACACTTATCTTATATCATTTTTACAGTGATCAAATATAGATCAAATTGACTTTATTAAATAGAAAACTGCCAGCTTCATAGTATAAAATAAGAAAATGTAACAATTAATAAACATTGATACATTATCTTAGAAAGGATGTTGGAAATATTAACATAAACATTTCTCTCGTTCTCGAGAAAACTGATATTTACAAACGTGTGACTTTTTCGCAAGACCTGTCCGGTAGCTAGCACCATTTACAATTCCCGTGATCCATCTGTTCTTGTTGGCGCGGAAGGATACTTTGTTCGGTTGTGAAACCACGCCATGCCTTTCACCCTCCCGCCCTCCATCCCATAAACTAGGTTTTAGACTTACACTCGACAGGGCCAAAGGCCTTAAGTCTTTCACCACTTTATTATTTCTATAAGCCTGTGTACTCTGACAAAAATTGCGGGAAGTTTTGAGGAAAAGGTTCTACAGTGAATATCTGGTTCAGTTAGCTGCAATCTTAAAGAGTAAAAAAGAATATTTTTTAAAGGTTGGTGAAGTGGCTCTCATCGGGAGTGACAACCTCAAACGGCTGTACTGGCACTTAGCTGTAGTAGAAGAGCTGTATGCTGGACGTGATGGAATTCACCGACTGGTTCGGCTGAGAACGGGTACTGGCACTGTCACGAGGCCTATTCAACGACTGTATATTTTCGAGGCAACAGAATTAAACTCAAGTCCTAAAGGTACGTGCTCTAGCTTGTCGAATGTGCCAACAGATACGGCTTTAGAAAAGGGAGATCAAAAACCTTCAAAATATACTTTTATATAATCTATACCCAAACGGACGAGATAGGGTAAAAAGGTTAATACTCCAACAAGATATTTAACATAATATAACTATTGCATATTTGTTTAGGTGTTAAAAAAACAATAACTCGAATACTCTGAACTTCGTCAAAGTGATACTGTCTGTGAAAATTCCTTGTCTGTTTTATATAGTTTTGAGTCAGAAACTCAAGGTGGGAAAGTTTCATATTGTTTCAATAGATGGGCTTGTTAAGTATTATATCACAATATAGTTTGTTATATGCCTATGCATTTAATCATGTTTTGTTTATTATTTTAAAAAATAGCATGTTTTATGTTTTCTTTATTTTGTAGATTGTTGGCTTTTTGTTCTTTGTTTTAAAAGACATATTGGCCCGTAAGAATAAAACCGAAGAAAATCCTTGTGAGTAAAAGCATGAAGTAAAAGGTTAAGCTCCAGAGCAGAAGGTAGAAGTAGAAGTATTTGCTTTTTTTTGTATGAATAACCTTTACCTTTTACTTCAACCATTTGCTAATCATTTTTTAAGGCTTTGCTCCAATTTTATTCAATACACAATAGGCTCTTCTTGTTTAAAAGTTTTGTGGTTAAAATTATAACAGAATAATAATTTACATTTTCACTTTAAAATTGTATCTATCATCTTTTAATCTGTTTATTAGTATCATTATTAATTTTTGACTTTATTAATAACGGACATGAATCCGATAGGAAAACTTAATTCAATCAGATTTGAGTAACGTGACCTAACTAACCTAGTAAAAATCGAATCAGATACAAATCATAATAGTTTAATTGAAAACTCAATTGAAACTGAAAGTTCATTATGATGAAATTAAGTGTTCTTTTTTCATTAAATTAAATTATTAAATCAATCAAATTGAATAATTGTTATCTAATTTGTTGTCCTCTGATCCTCAATCTACCCTGTGCCTCTTCATCTCCTTTAAATACTTCATCATTCCCGTCATCTCCATCCCCATTCTCTTCTGGGAATTAGGCATCAGCCAAGTACTGTACTTTGCTATATTGTGCAAAATTACACAGTACACAATAATTTTAGTAATTTTTTCAAATGAGAGTCTGCATGGGTACTTGATTATGGGAAAATATCTCTTCAACAGGCCAAAACAACGCTCTATTATTACTCTTTCTGATTTAAAACATCTGTTAAATTTATTACACCGTCTGGTATTTGGATTTAAATATTATGTCATCAACTATGGTTCAATTCCATATCCTGAATCTGCTAATAAAATGAAATTTTTAAATGTTTTTAAGCTTCTCCCTTTCATATGAGTTCTTCCACATTTTTGCATTATGTACAGAGCAAGACCAGCTTAGATCAATACTTGTAAATATTTCTCGAACATTACAATTTATTTATACATTTATTGAGGCAAACCCCTCTCTGTTGGTGTATTCATCATCATGTACACTGGGTTTTTGAATTTTTATATTCGTACAGTCTAAAACTCCTATACATGTTGGAAATTTAAATTGATTCTGCAACCCAGCTTTTTCTCTGTGGATTTCTTGAAGTGATGATGGAAATTCTATAAACACAACAGTTTTTTCAATAATTTTATCTTATACATAATTAACTATCTTACTCACGGCTGTTTGGTGAAAATTAACCTTTTGTGCAACACCCGACTGGTATCCAGGGTTTACTACATACCGCAAAAATATCTGAAGTTTTTCTTTTGAGGCTAGGGCACCTCCTCTTCTCTCATCATCTTCGCCAATAAAATGTTCACTCAACCATGATATATCTTCTTCCGAGAATCTAAAGCCTATAAAGTTTTATAATCACAAATTTCAGGTGCTAAATGCGATTGGTACATCTTTCTTTTACGCAAATTTATCCAAGCTTGTGCCATTTTCCAAGTTGAGTCCACTACTAAGCCAACTTCACTTTTATTTTTAAGGATTTGCTTCAAATCAAGGCACTTAGCTTCTTTTTATTCATTTGAAAAAAAGGAGTAAAAGGATTTGCTTAGAGACAATGTTCCTATTTTAATTTTTAACGGTTATGAGCATAAGCTTCTGAATTTTTATCCATACATCTTGAAGGATTTGCTTCAAAAAGGTTAAGTATAAGCATTTGCTCCATTTTTATTCTTATTAGCCAATTAAATAATATTTTAGACTCAACTCTTGTTTATATTATGTCAGATTTATTTACGACGGGTAGACCATAGATAATACAGGGTGGACAGTGACAGTTACATTAGAACGATGTGCTATCCCACACTTTGGAATTGCAACCACTAACAAACAATACTAATGAGAAAATAATATTTTATAGACTTATGCGTTTTTATATTAACATCAAGCTACAAAATAGGCCTCTTACTAAGTATAAAATAATATTTTATAGGTCTAAGCGTTTTTATGAACCTTGAACTACAAAATACTAGTGAACATTTAAATTTGTTTTTAAATTTTAAGATTATTACTTTGGTTCCACATAATGAAGTTATCAAGCTTTCTATTATTTAAATCACTGTCTATTATATATATCTTGAAACTTGGCTTATATATATCAGCACTAGAGAGCTCCTATTAAATGAATCTTTTAC
The DNA here is from genome assembly GCA_901482245.1 of Timema douglasi. Taxonomy (NCBI): domain Eukaryota; kingdom Metazoa; phylum Arthropoda; class Insecta; order Phasmatodea; family Timematidae; genus Timema; species Timema douglasi. The sequence goes on along the minus strand of CABEEJ010001125.1, from coordinate 66,348 downwards.
ATTGATTTCCACTACCTCATTTTTTATCTATGAAACAGCTGATGGGCAAATAGCCAATAGTAAAACTAGGTTTTCTCATAGTTTTTTGGCGGGCGTAAGCGCAATAATTATTATAGTATCAATTAGGGAAAATATTGTTGAAATATTTGCTATGTCCATCAGCTTATTACTCAAAGGACCCTTGAAAGTTGCATTGGTATTGTCTTTAAGGACCAAAGTCACTTTTGGTGGTGTCTGACATAGCTCTTTATTTCTTTATTAGTTTAGATATTTTAATTATTTACATTTTTATAATTGATTTAAGTATATTAATAAACTGATTCTTTTATGCCTTCTTTTATTTTTGTTTCAAGTACGGGTGATATGGCGTGGGGTGCAGTGGAAATATCTATCAAATTAAGATCAAAACACATTTGGATACGAGAAATGGTTGGTGAATTTCTAGGAACTATGGTTTTTATGGTAAGAACCAGGTAGAGAACGTTTAGGATTCCTTGGAAAAAAAAAAATTAAAAATCTTGCTTTGTGTTATTTATCCCATAAGATAAAAAACGCGTCACCCCTTAAAATATTTTGTTTTATTAGTTAAATGATTTTTGAAGGTTAGGTTAAGCTTGGTTGATTTTTAAGGTTAGGCTGTATTCGAATAGTCAAGTACACTTGAATTGAACAGACTTGATGGATGTACACTTATCATGCATTTGAGATTGAAGGCTGCAACAGACTATTTGGACAGCAAACTACCGGTATCTTTTCACACCCTTGCAGTATTGCTTCCTACCAATGAGCTTAGAAACTATTTTAAAAGCAATCTACTAGCCTGTTATCACAGATCACATTACTCTATGAGCTCTATCTCTAAAAGACAAAAAAATAAACAATTTCCAGTCAAACACCGTGTCAAGGTTGACCTGCCATCACCCTTGGGCTCAATGGTGTGTTAGGGGTGCATTAGCACACTTTGTGACTATTCGGACGAATTTACACTTGATCACGTGATTGCCATTGCCACTATCAAGTGAACGTCAAGGGTTGACGGCGCGTGAAGTAGTCTATTTGAATACAGCCTTAGTTTAAGTTTGACTATTTTTTTTCTACTTTAAACACATACAATATTATTTTTATCTAAATATTTTACTATGGCAATTTATCTATCTACCATGTATCAACCCTTTAACCCCCTTTATTCCCCCCAAAGTAGTTAGGCCTACTTGATTTTGTGTAAAAGAGTTAAATAAAGCCATGTGTGAAAGTTTGATTAATGTTGATTCACTAAAAGAGCTATACTACATTCAATAAAGGGAATATGGGGTACCATAAGCTAAATTATTATTATTTATTATTTTTAGCACCGCGTATTACTACCCGTTCGGGTTATACGCTTTAAGTACTAATTACTCTAATGGATTGGGATTTGGGAAGGTTGAATTAGAGGAAGTGAACCCGCACTTGCGTGGAGGGAGAGTGGAAAACCATTTAGTAAAAACCACCCCCAGTTCACCCGACCGAGATTCGAACCTCGATCTCCCCGTCCTCGGTTGATGTAATGAACTGAAATATGGCTATCACCATGAAAAAATGTAAAAAGGTTAATTAAATATCCTTTAAATTTTAACATCTTCTGAAAAATCAGGGAATTTTATAGTAAAAGTTTTGTAGCCATCTTGTATGACTTTTGTATTTTTGTCTCTCCAAGTTTATTGGGCTCGCATCAGTGGCTCAAGCAACTTTGAGCAAGGGAACTTCAGGGAACTATATTTCCATCAATCTTTCTTTTGGATTTGCTGTCACTTTGGCTATTCTGGTGGCTGGAGGAGCCTCAGGTCTGTATCTACACTTCCTACATGATATGTTTAGAGGGTTGTGCATAGGTGACATTTTAAAATGCAAATCAAAGCTTGAAACATGTTAACCGAAGCCAAATTCAAAGATCAGTTTTTTGGTTGCTGTAATATTTTTATGATATTCACTAAGATGATCTAGGTAAAGATAAAGTGGGAGGATAGTGTTTTATACCAGTGTACTTCAGTTGATGGTGTTACATCTTGACAGGTATTTGTTTTTTGAACAAACTAATGTTTGCGTTTTATATATATATATATATATATATATATATATACACAATTTTAAAATTTATTTGAGGTATTTAATGGCCACTCTCTGAATAAACTGATATATATAAAACGCATTAAATACCTCAAATAAATTTTAAAATTGTATATATATATACAATTTTAAAATTTATTTGAGGTATTTAATGGCCACTCTCTGAATCAACTGATTATATAAGCACACAACCTATAAACTAACTTAAATTTAGATCAGACACAACACCAGCCCGTGGCCATTAATTCATCACCGTGAAAAGAGTAACCCACATTTCACCAATGATAAATTTTTCGGCCATGCCAGGAACCAAACCCGAGACCCTTACCACAGTAGGCAGACACGCCATCAACTTAGCTTAGGTCACGGATGGTTGAGTTACTATATATATTATACCGTATTTTATTTAGCTACTGTGCACGCTTAATCTCTTATATTAAGATGTAAGACTAATTTAATCTCTAGTCGATGTTAAAATAATATTTATTTCCTAAAATTGTTATATATGTTCTATTTAGGGGGATATTTCAGGTCGGTTCTTAATAAATCAAAGTATTCTTCCTTCTGAAATGTTTCAAAGATGCGAAGGTTTGTGTGGGTGTGCAAAACTTTGTACACTCATAGCTATATAGTGCAAGGTATGCTATAATACTCCTGATTTTAGATAATGTAACTGTAAGTATAGATCTATATTTTCAATCGTAGGTCTGTCTGTACAAGTTTACAAAATTTAGAGAAAAATCTTGAGAAAGTGGACTTTTGACTACTTGAATTTGAAGTCTGAAACAATTTTGGATAGAATTGAGGTCTGTAGAAATGTACCAACTCCGGCTTCAAAATAGTATTTACATTCGTAGGAATTTAGGAAATTAATCTTCTTAAGAAATTTTAATAAACTAAATATATTTTATGTTCTATCACACTTTGTGATTTGGTGTGTTTCGGGCACTTGTATCTACCCTGCAGTCAGGTGTCAATACTATATTTAAGGTGCTCGTATCTACCCTGCAGTCAGGTGTCAATACTATGTTTCAGGTGCTCACATCAACCCTGCAGTCAGGTGTCAATGCTATGTTTCAGGTGCTAACATCAACCCTGCACTCAGGTGTCAATGCTATGTTTCAGGTGCTCACATCAACCCTGCAGTCAGGTGTCAATACTATGTTTCAGGTGCTCACATCAACCCTGCAATCAGGTGTCAATACTATGTTTCAGGTGCTCACATCAACCCTGCACTCAGGTGTCAATATTATGTTTCAGGTGCTCACATCAACCCTGCAGTCAGGTGTCAATGCTATATTTAAGGTGCTCGTATCTACCCTGCAGTCAGGTGTCAATGCTATGTTTCAGGTGCTCACATCAACCCTGCACTCAGGTGTCAATAATATGTTTAAGGTGCTCGTATCTACCCTGCAGTCAGGTGTCAATACTATGTTTAAGGTGCTCTTATAAACCCTGCAGGCAGGTGTCAATGCTATGTTTCAGGTGCTCATATCAACCCTGCACTCAGGTGTCAATGCTATGTTTCAGGTGCTCATATCAACCCTGCAGTCACAGTAGCCCTGACCTTGGTTGGCAAGTTCCCTAAGGAAAAGCTCTGCCACTACCTCATAGCACAATACCTGGGCGCACTAGTGGCATCAGTTCTAGTGTTTTTAACCTACTATGGTAATACACTAGCATGTAACCAACACACTAAAATATGCTTTCTTGTCATCAAACTTTAATATTTGTTAATATCAGGGAAATCTGTTCTACATTCCAACTTTCATAGTAATAACCTTATAGGAAATACAATTTTTTTGCATCTAACATTGTTAACATTTTAATATCATATATGTGCTATTTTAGAGGAATAAAATTAATAATATCTATCAAAATAGGTAGCTGGAGCTCACATGACTTGATATATGAATACTCAAAAGTAGGACTAAAATCTTTTCTAGCTATAAGAATATTTATTTAAAATTTTTACTGTAAATTATACTACCAATTATATCTTTTTAACGGTTTTTTATGTAACTGATGCTGTTTCCCACTACCGGCTTGCTAGGCCTGTTGTAGCTTCATATGCCTTATATTCTTAGCTAAGGATATGACAGGAACAACATCCAGTCCCCGTCCGTTAATTCATAACGCTGACAGGATAAACTCACATTTCACCAATGATAAATTTTCCGGCCATGCTGAGAATCAAACCCAGGACCCTTAGCTCAGTAGACGGATACAATTCCAACTGAGCTAAAGTGTTGTATTCATATTAACTATTTTTAAATATTTTGGTCCACCTAAAACACATTTAAAAAAAAATTACTAACCAATTTCAACTCTTCATTTTAATATTATCACACCCGCTTCGATGGAAGCATGGTCTAAGTTGCTACTCAAGTTATAAACTAAACTTCTGATGATTAGATCATGGTTCGAGTCTAGTCAGGTGTCCTGAGGGTGGTTTTCCCTAAATGGTTTCTTAATCTTCACACAGATTTGGGTACACTTCCTCTGAATTCAACCTTCCTCATCCCTAACCCAATAGCGTGGTTACTAAATAAACATATAACCCAAATGAGTACTAAGACAGGGCTATATATATAAAGGGGTGTGCAAAGTTTCGTAACTTCAATTTGGCCTTAAAAAATTATCAACTTCAACTTAACTTAAAAAAAAATCCGGCTTTGACATTTCGCCAATATTTTGTCCAGTTAAAATGGCCCTTGGAGAAAAAATTGTCATAGAATTAAAATAGCTTAAGTATGCTATAGTATGTCCATAAATAAACATGATAGGATTATGGAAAATGAATCACAAATGAAAGTAAAAACACTCTCACACATTGACAGACACTTCATTATTTCGATGGTGGTAGAAGTAGAAGACTGAACTTGAAGATACCTAACTTCTGGTGGATTTTTACAACTAATTTGTCATCACTGAAGCAAATTTCCTCTTCATTCTTTTACATTTCAAGAAAGAGAGTATCAAAGCATTGCATTTTTTTTAAAAGTTTGTTAGTTTTTATCTTTTAATTTTGCAGCATTTTTACAATTTAGTCATGTTTGTTAAAATACATAGTACCAGTTTTCTAAGATGTTGAAAATTTCAGAGGCTCTTGCTGAATTTGACGGAGGAGAAAGAGTAGTCTTTGGCATTAAGGAGACTGCTTCGATATGGACCACCTATCCTAAAGAGTTTGTATCAATCGGAGGCTGCTTTTTTGATCAGGTAACTGCCTTGTGCCAACTCCTCTTCAATCTTTGTTAAAGGAAGTGAATTAAATTGGCCACATTCTGGTGTGTGTTATAAGATTTTCAAATAATTTGTTATATATTTTCCTTAATATCATTCTCATGATTAATAAAACTAGACACATTTTTATTTTATATGAGAAAATTACAAAACTCAAGTTTTCCCACCACAGCATTGAAAAAAAAGGTTTTTTTTTGTGGTTCAGTTGTTTGTGCGCATAGGCTTATGTGTCCAAACATTAATATTTGTGCTATAAATTTAGGCATTTTGTTTGCCAGTTTTTGTTTGCCAGTCTAATTTGAGCTCTCCATAATCCATATTATCATACATTCACTAAAATGCCTAACATTAGAACACAAATGTTCATGTTTGGGCACCTATGAGCACAAACAGAACACAATTGATTGTGCCAAACATAATTTTGTTTTGATGTTGTGGATCTCAATATATGATGTGTTAGCTTGAACTCAAGTTGGCTAAAACCATTTAAGTGTTTCATAAAATTATTTCATTAATTAATAGATTCTAAGAGGGATGTGCGAAGTCCACTTTTTCAATTCAAAGCGAACTCGAATCAATTAGATAAGATATTTTCAAAGCCGAATCGAAGTTTAAAAATTTTCTTTTAGTTGTTTTGTGGTTGAAAAAATATTATACTGTGGTTATTTATATAGCTTTATGCACTAAAATTACTTGGAAAATGTTTTATTGAACAGTTGTTTTTAATATGCCGTGTTATTCTGTAAAATCAAGCTACTATCACAATATGCAATTCAATTTCTTGAGATTTTTTTCCATATAAATATTAATTTGTAAGGTAAAAAAAAGTCTCAGAATGGCTCTAATTGAACATAAATGGAGTATTTTAGCTACAAATATTTTTATTGGCAAAGCTTCGAAGCCAAAATTTGTTTTGAAACCAAGTCGAAACTGATGTTTGTTTTGAAGCCAAGTCAAAGTTTCGAAACTTCACACCTCCCTAAATTCTAATCTAACATTTATTATGTATTTTATTTTGTATTTTATATAATGTTACAAGACTTTTTAAATTGCTTTGTGTTTTGCAGTAATTTGGAAGTGAAAAGATTCTTTATTATATTTGTGTTTTATTTATGAAATTAATATTTTCCTTCTAATATTCTTGTTGTATTCATGTAATTAGTTCTACTCTACCTGTTATATTTTGTGTTCTTTGTTTGGACGATATTTCTATCTGTTAAATTTGATAATGTAGGAGAATTGACTGTTGTGTTGTTTTTTTTTTGTTAAATACTATTTGTAGCTTGAAGATGTAATTATATATTAATTGTTTGATCTAGAATATTTGTCTGATATGCATGACTTACACCATTTAAATTTAAAACACAAGCTTTATCTGAGTGAGGATTAAGTATTTGTGAACTGTCTTACTCAGGGTTATGCTATTTAAAGTTTCATAGGCTGGAGAGAATATTTAATAACATCTGGCTAACAGCTGAGTGAGATGCTGATGACATATGTAGTTCAGTTCAGCAACAAGCCTACTAAATAGAGAAGTACAATCCCAGTTGCTTTGGTGGTCAAATGGTTTAAGGTTCCACTCTCACAATAGACTGAACTGTCAATGATGGGGTGATTGGGGTTCAAATTTATTTGGGATGTACGAAGGGTAGTCTTTCTCTCTCCCTTCACACAAATGCAGGTACACTGCCTTTAAATTCAACCTTCCTCATTCCTAACACATTAGCATAATTAGTAAATATGTGTGTAATCTTAATGGGTTGTGAGATACTTTGACAAAAATACATTCTCATCGCAGGCAGAAGACTATAGAAAGGTTACGTAACACTCGCCAGTCTATGTTGAATCGAGCTGAGTGCTTTATGAGTGAATCTCAGTTTATGGAACGAGTAAGAAATGTCTATTACTAGGAGGTGAATAAAATGTATTTTGAGAAAAGGGTTGATTGGCAACCCTAAGTTATCTTATAAACTATAGATAACTTATGGTGTCAAGTTGCACAACCTGAGTGATGATATCTAACAGACAAACAAGTTTTACACTTGACCAGAGACATTATGTATGAAGGTTGGGGG
>CABEEJ010001125.1:30019-58801 GCA_901482245.1 Timema douglasi | reverse complement strand
GGGGTTGGTAAAGTGGTAAGGTGTGCAAAGTGTCGGAAATTGAATATCAAATATCCTTTGTTTCTATAATCTTTAAAACATTTTGAAGGATTAATAAAACTTTGATAGATTATTAATAGAATTGAAATTTCTCACAGAATATGACATACCATTTTTTACATCCATTACTGTGTCCAGCCTCTGGCCTGGGTCAGTTTTTTATCCAAGCCATATATTTTCCACTACCGGCTTGCTAGGCCTGTTGCAGGGGTGCGGAATATGTCTGAACATGGTTCGGGGGAAATTAAAGCAGTCCTGGGGAAATTTGGGGCAGAGTAAAGTACAACAATTTTGTTGACTTTCTAGTGTATTTTGCTTCTGATATGGTAGTTTAATTTGTATGAAAAACTAAGGCCACTGACACTCAACACCCACACTATCAGTATGTGCCATAGTGAGGCAGTGTGGGTCTAAGCACAAAGAGTTGCGTGTCTAGGGGCTAAGATAATGTGTCAAAGTTCTAGATAAGAAGTGACCCGCCTCGGTGGCGTAGTTGGCTAACGCGCTAGTTGTGTTGAGCTCGACTGCTGAGGATGGGGAGATTGAGGTTCGAATCTCGGTCGGGTGAATTGGAGGTGGTATTTCCTAAATGTTTCTCCACTCTCCATCCACGCAAATGTGGGTTCACTTCCTCCAATTCAACCTTTCCAATTCCTAATTCATTACCGTAATTAGTACTTAAAAGCGTATAACACGAAAGGGTAATAAGACGCGGTGCTAAATATTATTATCTAAATTTTAAAAGTAGTTTTATATGACATCAATATCCTTCTCTATAACTTAGTTTATTTCTTCAATCCCACACCACATTAAAAAAAGTACCTTCACACACCTCTAATGTTTAATAAATCAAACAAAATGTGTATAGAATGCTATACACTTCAGTAAGATTTGGGGTAGATAAGACAGGGTGTCTACCATCCGGGAAAATCAGGGAAAACGGGAATTAGCTGGGAATTTGAAGTGATCGGGAAAAAACGGGAATAAGTCGGGAATTTGGTAAATCACAACAAAAATCCGGGAAAATGATATTTTACTCAAAATATGAAATACAATAATCAGTAAATTATGTCATTTTTTTGTTTGTAGCTGTGTAATATATTTTTAATTCCTAGTAAACAATTTTAATTCAAATTTTAAAACGTATTATTATTATTATTATTATTAAAAAAAAGATTAATAGAAAAATGAGGGTGGAGGGAGGGGAGGGGGGGGCGAGTTAGAAGGATGTGACATACTTTTTAGTCGGGAATTTTAGGAAATGATCAGGGGAAATCAGGGAAAAGGTTGGGGATTTCATTGGTCAAGTTTAGTAGACACCATGTAAGATAAGGGAAAGAGTAGTATTTATTTACTACTGTAGCTCCAACTTAAAGTTTAGTTTAGAGTAGAGAGACTTATGGCTCTAGATTTTTCGGGACCATCCCAGTTTCTGGAACAATGTCATGTATGCCCGAGTTTCAAGTCTTTTGTTCAATTTTCATGGATATAATCTTCAGTTTAACAAAATATATCATAATCAACTAATTAAGTTTGAATAAAAAACGTATGTAATTCATTATTGTTGTTATTGTTATTACTAATAATTTAAATTAAATAAAGCTCAAAATATAAATAAAACACATAAAACGAAACATCTGTTGAATGCTTTTTTCTGTCCCGGCTCAACGTGATTGGGAAATGGTCAGTCTAGTCAAGTGGTGTATAGGCCACACCACTGAATCATACCACAAATTAATCCAAGATCCTTCTTATCCTCTTTTTTAAAATATCTCACCTGATATTTAGTGAGTTGGTTAGCGTACTCATTCTTTATCCAGCAATGTTCAGGATAATAAGAAAATAAAGAACAATAACAATCAGCTTAGAGCTAATCTTATTGTGCAAAGAACAATAATAATCAGCTTAGAGCTAATCTTATTGAGCAAAGAACACTAATAATCAGCTTAGAGCTAATCTTATTGTGCAAAGAACAATAATAATCAGCTTAGAGCTAATCTTATTGTGCAAAGAACAATAATAATCAGCCTAGAGCTAATCTTATTGTGCAAAGAACAATAATAATCAGCTTAGAGCTAATCTTATTGTGAAAAGAACAATAATAATCAGCTTGGCAATTGGCAAGATTCCTTGTATTTATGCTATATTTGGCTATTGGTAAAATTCCTTCTTGTATTTGTGCTCTGTTTGGTTATTGGTGAGATTCCTTGTGTTTGTGCTATATTTGGCTATTGGTAAGATTCCTTCTGGTATTTGTGCTCTGTTTAGTTATTGTTAAGATTCCTTGTATTTGTACTATATTTGGCTATTGGTAAAATTCCTTCTTGTATTTGTGCTCTGTTTGGTTATTGGTAAGATTCCTTGTGTTTGTGCTATATTTGGCTATTGGTAAGATTCTTTCTGGTATTTGTTCTCTGTTTAGTTATTGGTAAGATTCCTTCTGGTATTTGTGCTCTGTTTGGTTATTGGTAAGATTCCTTGTGTTTGTGCTATGTTTAGTTATTGGTAAGATTCCTTCCTGTATTTGTGCTCTGTTTGGTAATTGGTAAGATTCCTTGTGTTTGTGCTATGTTTGGTTATTGGTAAGATTCCTTGTATTTGTGCTATGTTTGGCTATTGGTAAGATTCCTTGTGTTTGTGCTATGTTTGGTTATTGGTAAGATTCCTTGTATTTGTGCTCTGTTTAGTTATTGGTAAGATTCCTTCTGGTATTTGTGCTCTGTTTAGTTATTGTTAAGATTCCTTGTATTTGTGCTATATTTGGCTATTGGTAAAATTCCTTCTTGTATTTGTGCTCTGTTTGGTTATTGGTAAGATTCCTTGTGTTTGTGCTATATTTGGCTATTGGTAAGATTCTTTCTGGTATTTGTGCTCTGTTTAGTTATAGGTAAGATTCCTTCTGGTATTTGTGCTCTGTTTGGTTATTGATAAGATTCCTTGTGTTTGTGCTATGTTTAGTTATTGGTAAGATTCCTTCCTGTATTTGTGCTCTGTTTGGTTATTGGTAAGATTCCTTGTGTTTGTGCTATGTTTGGTTATTGATAAGATTCCTTGTGTTTGTGCTATGTTTGGCTATTGGTAAGATTCCTTCCTGTATTTGTGCTGTGTTCAGGTGGTGGGAACGTTCATTCTGATGTTCGTAGTGTGCGCAGTGACAGACAATATCAACATGGAGATTCACCGCAGTTTGTACGCTCTATATATTGGCATCACTGTCATTGTCTTAGGCATGAGTGTGGGATACAATTGTGGCTACCCCCTGAACCCCGCCAGGGACTTGTCTCCAAGACTCTTTCTGCTCATGGCAGGCTGGGGGAAGCAGGCATTCATGTGAGTTGTGTTAGTTTTTGTATCACCAGTGTTAATAGCAGTGTTATGACATCATGAGACAAAACTTCATGACTTTTACCTAATAACTGGCTCCAAGTAATGATCATCATACCAGGCCAACCTGCTAGAACTACAATAACATTGGCTTAGTGTTCAAAAGATGTTCCTTAAAAGTATTAATCAAGATAAAAATATATAATTAGTAAAATATTAAACTGTTGGTGTCCATACACACCTGGAAAAGAAAAGGCACCAGAATTTAAAGGAGTGTTTTCATTAATCATTCAAATACAGAGTATAAAGCACGACCCAGTGTACAATATTACTTTTATCTCCATTATGTAACAACCTGTGTAGTATTTTATTTTTGTCTTGCCGACCTAGTTGCATTGTGAAATGTAAACATTGGAAAAGCCACTCAACTGTCAGCATCATTATTATTATTATTAGCACCGCGTCTTACTACCCGTTCGAGTTATACGCACTTACTCTAATGTGTAATGGTAGGGTGATTGTGAGATGAAATGAAGGACCTACAGTTTAACGTGGAATCCGAACCACGGTGGAGGCCTGGCATTCCCCACATTCACAAGATGTCTTGTCAGAGGTGAAGGAAGGGTTTGGTAATCAGATAAATCTGTGCTGGGACCGAGGATTGAACCCCGACCGCCAGCACAGAAGTCTGACACCTTACTCCTATACCGCCAGGTCACCGTCAGCAACATTGAATTCCAAAACACACACAGTGGTGTGTCGAATTAGCTCATAATTAGCTCATTGCAGAGTTAACCTTTTTTCACCATTTGGAATAATATCAACTCTCGTTCTTGGAGGACCTGCCTCACCTTTATTGGTTCGACGAACATTACAATTAAGGGGTAGTAGACCACCTCCTGGTGGATAAATGGGATTGACTCATAGATAATAAAAAAAAGGAAGTTTATCTTAGCTCTTTGAGTACTGACAAGTTTTTAAGGATAAATAATATTCTGTGGAGCAGTTTTCAAGAATCACCACGGGTCGGTGTGGACAGGGAGTAGTTCTTGCAGAATCTGCACTGAAGGCCGATATTTTGTGGACTCTTAATGGTGTAACTAAACATATGTCATTTAATTCTTGCAGTAGGTGACCTGGCGGTCTAGGGGTAAGGTGTCAGACTTCTATGCTGGCGGCCGGGGTTCAATCCTCGGTCCCGGCAAAGATTTATCTGATTACCAAACCCTTCCTTCACCTCTGACAAGACATCTTGTGAATGTGAGGAATGCCAGGCCTCCACCGTGGTTCGGATCCCACGTTAAACTGTAGGTCCTTCATTTCATCTCACAATCACCCTAACATTACACATTAGCGTAAGTGCGTATAACCCGAACGGGTAGTAAGACGCGGTGATAGTAATAATAATTCTTGCAAAGAACACCAGACTATTTGCTGCCGTGTTCCCGGATAGTGCAATAGCAAAGAAAGGTTGTTTGTGCAGCAGACAAAAGTGCTTATTTGTTGTGTTTTTGGTATTACCCCCTACACGAGGAAGAGGCTTGTCTAGTATGTTCATCAGTCAGAATCCTTTGTGGTATGTTTTGATAAAAGTGTTGATACATTTCTCCAACAAGACCAATTGGATGTTGCACTCAGATTCTTGGACAAACACTCTCAGCTTGTATGCACCAGGGATCTTGGCTCAAAATTTCTTGGACATGCTAGAGATGACGATATAGTGAAAGCATAACCAAATGAAATGGGAAAAATAAACTCAATAATGAATCTTGTGCATATTGGAATGGATGGATCTAACATAACTTTGAAAGTATATAAGGATTATCTTACACAAGAGAAAGATGAATATCCAGAATATCCACTGCTCATTGATATTGGTACGTGTGGTGTACACACTGTACATAGAGCTTTCCAGGCTGCGTTAGAGGAAACCGGTTGGGATATTGCAAATGTTCAAAGCATCATCTGCAAGAAGAAGTGACTTTTTATGAAATATTAAAGTTGTATGCAACAAGTGGGCTGGGATGTTATAGTTTATGAACGGGCTATTGCTATCTGGCCACAAATAGCAGTATTTGTTGACTCTGACAAAGATAATCATTTACTGTGTGTGCAAACTCTTTTCATACTACTAAGGAGGTTACTAAAGACTCACTTATGTTTGCCAAACTGTCTTTCTTTTCTTTTATTGGAAAACAATTACAACCATATCTCAAATGCTACCAGACTGATTCACCCATGATCCCTTTTTAAGCTTCTGACACAATAGTACCGTTGTCGGGACTTATGTCACTTTGCGTAAAGAAGGAGGTTGGATATAAGGCAAACAATCCTACTGAACTGCGTGCAGTTGATCACAATAACAAGGATAATATCATGTTTACAAAAAAATATTGAGACTGGTTCTGCAGCAAGGAAAATATTGAACAGTTGTGTTACAGAAAAGGATGTTTTGATCTTAAAATCTGAATGCTTTAAGGGGATTGGCCCTTTTCATTTAGAATGGAAATGCAGCGCCATGAGAACAAACTGTTATCTTCAAGAATTTTTATTGTTTTGCAATTTTGTTTTCGTAAATGGTTTGCTCAAGAATAGAAGCATGTGGATTAAGTTATACTTTTTATATACACACCTCTTCTATAATTTTAACAGTGATCGAATACAAATAATTTTGATGTTTTAAATAGAAAACTGCTGGCTGCATAACAAAAAATAAGAAATTGTAACACCTAATAAACATTGATACATAATCTTAGAAGAGATGTTGAAAATATTATTATAAAAATTTCGCTCCTTCTCGTGAAAACTGATATTTACAAACTCCAAACCTATGACTTTTCCGCAAGAGCTGTCCGGTAGCTAGCACCATCTACTGTTTTGATAATGATCCATCTGTTCTTGTTGGCGTGGAAGGACACTTTGTAATCAAACTGAAACATCTCGAAAATATAAACGTATTAGTTCAGTTCTGTGTGATGCAGCATTACTACAGTTCAAGATTTTTATCAAACAAGTGTCACCAGATCCTTCAATGTTCAAAGACCTCGGCAGGAACACCCAAAGGCAAGATTCTTTTTTTTTGTAAGTATTTCTTTGACAGTAAACAATATGGGGATTTGTGGAAAGTTATCAATGCTAGCTTGACTCTCTTATAGTCAAGCATCTGTGGAACATGGCTTCTCTGTCAATAAATAAATGGCTGTGAATAACCCTTAAAGAAATTTTTTTTTAGTACCGATGAGGATTGTGTCTGATTAATTTAGTGACAAAGATATAGGTGGTGTTGTTTTCAACAAATAACTTTTAGAAAATGCAGGGTCTAGAATGTGTTAGTAATATATATTTTTTAATTACATAAAAAAAATAATTTATAAATATAAAAATATGTACATATTAGAATTTGAAAAAAGAAACTCTCTAATATTTTCTGTTTGTTTTACTTGTGATTGTTGTTTTGGTGTATTACCATGCATAATAGTTAATCCTAAATAAAAGGATGTCCTACGGGCCTGTCCCAACTCAAACTTGACAGAACCTTGACCAATATATTGAGATAACTGAAATTTCAAAACTTAAAATGTTTACTGTATTTAATATCCTGCCAATTTTAATCCAAAACTCTAGTAAGAGAATATTCATCCTCTTTGTACAAGATTGAATTCAAAATTTATTCTAAGGGTTATCGAATGTAAATGCACACACCATAGAATTCATGTCTAAGACAAGTTAACTGTACTTATTGTTTTTTGTAATGATTATTAAACTTAGGCTAATATTCTGATTTTGATGAAAGCCCTACAGCTTTTAATAATAAATAAACAATAAGTTTAAACATCAGCCTATGTGTGTAAAAAAAAAATATTTGTAATACAATAAAATCCTATTAATAATTTTATTACTATTTGGCAAAATTTCACTTTTCTCCTAAAACAAGGCTAATTTGGTCCATAAACATGTTCAGTAAATTTTTCAACATGTTTTGGTTGTTTACTCACACATATATTAGGAAATAAAACAAAAACAAAATACCACTGGATAAAATGAACTTTTCACATTTTTAATAGTCTTTACTCTTCGCTTTGTATTATTTATCTCAATAAAGGATTGGGAAAAAATGGGGTTCTCATCTAGAAAACTCACAAAATAGAGGGAATTTTGTATTAAGTAAATAGTGGCATCCTGAAGATTCAAAAAATGTTTGTTTTCAATTTTTGGTTAGAAAGTTCTTTCTACAACATCTATATTTGTTTAGCAGTGGTTTAGCTTAGCCCAACTTGGTAACAGGAAAAATCTAATATCCAATCTAATACCAATTAACTGACTAAATTCACTTATTAAAATGTGTGTCCTATCCACAATTTCTCTTTTACATGACAGCTAAAAAATGTTGGCGAATAAAATCAGAATTGAAGAAAAATAAAATCAGTATGGGAAATTTACCTTTTAGCTTATGTCGTATACAGTTTGAATTCATAACTTATGTTTAAAATTAAGTTAAATTCAGATTTAAAAGTTGATTTTACTTGTATCTATTAAATATCATGTATGTTTGGCAAAGTTTTTTGAAATTGAGACACACTTTGTCTCCAGTTTATTAGTCTCAATATGAGCGTACATTGTTGTTCACAGATATCGTCACTATTGGTGGGTCGGAATCGTGGGCCCTCACATTGGGGCCATCCTTGGTGCCTTCACCTATGTGTTCTTTATTGAAGCTCAGCTGCCAAAGAGAGAGCTGAAACCACACGATATCCACTGAGAGGTTGGTTCTGTGTGAGATGCTGTGGTCATCTGTATCCAACACATCAATCTCATGTTGGACTTAATTGCCTGTGTTTGGGATATTGGGGTTCGAATACCATTTGGGTGTACTGAGGGTTTACTGATATGTACCCTTTTCCCTCCACACATATGTGACTACATTTCCTCTGAAATTTTAAGCTCTTCATTCCTACTTCAATAGCTTAATCAATGTAACTTATATAATTAATGTAAACGAGTTAGGATTCTATTTTGAGTTGAGTTTTAGTAGCGGTTCAAAATTGATTTGAAAATCTTTCCTAAACTTGAAAAATTAGAATAATTAATTATTAATTTGATCCAGTTTTAAAATAGTATTTCCTTTTATATAGTTAAAAAATACCTTCAAAACTTTTTAAAATTTAGTTGAAAATCTAAATTATGGCTTATGCAAGTATCTATTATAGAAATTAAATTTTATGTGTTTGTAGTTTGTTTAAAAATGAGGTGGCCCAATGGCTAGATAACTTTATAATAAAGGAAAGTGATAAAACTAAAGAAAAAGGAAAAATAAACTATTAAGAGTAAATTTGATGAAGAAAGCCCACCTAAGGAAAGAGGAAAAATGTGGGAAGAGTCCAATGCACAAAGGTGGCATCTTCTTCCTTTCCTTTCTTCTGTCTTCTATAGTAGAAGTAGTCACACACACATTTTAACACAAATATAATAATATTTCGGCATTGTTGCCTTTAACAAACACGAAGAAGAAAGTACATATAACACAAACAATGGATTACTTTAGTTTTATCACTTTCCTTTATTATAGAATGTATTTGTAGTACAAATACTCCTAGGTATAATTAAAACTGCAATAAAACTATGTTTTCATTCAAACTCAATTCAAATATGGCTCAAAGTGAAACACAACTAACACACTGCAACTAATAAACTTATTTGAAAATTTTAAGCCGTGAAAGTGGTAAGAAGTTTGATGTATGAAGAGTGGATGAAGAATTAGTAGTTTATTTGAATTCCTATCAAGGCCTAACCTAGCTCTTCTCTTTCTCTATCATATTAAATTTACAGTGTGTAGTCAGATCACTTTATCATAATTCTTTTATTTTATCTTTCCTTTCACCACTATTCCTCCTTTAATTGCTTACATTCTTCTTCTCTCCCTAGCAAACTTTCTGTTATCTGTTCCTCCCATTTGTTTATTGGTGTTCTTTGTGGTCTTTTTTTCTACATACCTCATCTCCATCATTTTCTTTGGTACTATTTCCTTTACCATCCTCATAACATGTCCATACCATCTCAGCCTTGTTTCCTCTTCTCTCTCATGTACTCCCTCTACTCATACTCTTTCCTGGATAGCTTCATTCCTAACCCTATTTCTCGTCGTGACAGCTAACATTTTCCTCACAAACTTCATTCCTATAGACTCCATTTTCTTAGTCTCTTACATTTATTCTCCATGTTTCTGCTGTATATGTGACTTAAGGGTACAAAGTACAGTCCTTACATTTTATAAACATCAAATTAAAATAATTGTGTTGACTGACAATAGTAATATATTATTATTATTTGCAGAGGATGGTCTACTGATCACTTCTAGTTACCTATCGACATACTTCGCCCTAAAACTGCTGTTTATCTAATATATGTTTATGGAGAAAATATCATTGGTTGAAGCGATTTACCAATGAACCGGATAGTATTATTATAGTGGCCATTGTAATAGTTACTTTAAATTTATGTTCTGTTTGGTTTCACTTGTTTCTGAACCGAGTTTACCAAACTTGCCTTTATATTGATAGCTTAGTTATAACTAATATTTTTAAAGTTTTAAGAAATTGTTTATGATGACAAAAAAAATAATAATCTTTTGTTTATAAAAAACAAAGTACTGCATAATTGCATCCTTTTTATGGTAATTTACGTGTTGATAGCTAGATAAAATAATCACAATAATTAAGAGTACATTGAAATCTCCCATAAAAAGGAAATCTCTGATTAGCAGATTCTTCTTTAAAACAGGTGGCTCAAGTTTCTCCGCAAAATAACATAGGCCTCTAAAGTTAGACAACCTCCTAACAATGAATTTTTTCAATAACGGACACAAACACTTCTAGAGACATATTTATGAATCTAAATCTCTAAACAGTGGACCAAGATTGAAAGCACTAGTCTATTAGTTGATGATAGTAATGTCAGGAAAGCCATTATCTCATCTAAAAGTAAGCAGTCCCGTCTTCCCCCTCTAATAAAAGTTTTTAAAATAGTCTAATTAGTGATTAAATTATTATTATTATTATTAGCACCGCGTCTTACTACCCATTCGGGTTATACGCACTTACGCTAGTATGTAATGGTAGGGTGATTGTGAGATGAAATGGAGGACCTACAGTTTAACGTGGAATCCGAACCACGGTGGAGGCCTGGCATTCCCCACATTCACAAGATGTCTTGTCAGAGGTGAAGGAAGGGTTTGGTAATCAGATAAATCTGTGCCAGGACCGAGGATTGAACCCCGGCCGCCAGCACAGAAGTCCGACACCTTACCCCTAGACCACCAGGTCACCTTATAGTGATTAAAAATAGTCCAAGTAATAATGACTAATGTAGTTCAAGGTCTTAAGGGAAAGGGGGCTGGGGTGTTAAAACATTTTAGTGTGTCCTCATGTGCATATGTACAGTACAAAAGGCCTACTGTTCACATTTCATTTCATTTGTTTATTGCTCTCTGTATTTACAATCTGTACATTAACCTATGTAAATTATTTATTCATTGGTCATAGTTATTATGCATACAGTACTGCACATTGAAAATTGTTGTCCATAGTATATAGTCATATGGATGTAACTGTATCCAAGCGGTATAATTTAAGAAAAATATTTTTTACAAATAACGGACACTTCTTTTGAACAAACTATTTTTGATCCTGGAAGGTGTTCACTATCAAGAGATTTCACTGTACTTAGGTTTTAGACTGTATGTTTTCAGATGTTTCACCATAGCTTAGTGTTAATAAATTACCGGTAGCTGATATTAATCAAAACAATTATAATAAAGCTGAAAACTGATTTAAACCAGCAAGTCTAAAGGTAATGATTGAACTACATAGCTAATGAGTCAATATAAGACCAAACATATAATTGGAGTAGTGATAATAGTCAATTTTTAGTAAAACTAACAAATAACAGATATATATAGGTTTAATATTTGTTCAACAAATGAACATCCTGACATGACATTTCCCTAATAGATTGGGGTAGCATATTCTATTATACTTATTGAGGATAATGTAAATAAATTTTAAAAGCATTTATATGTATGCATATGAATCGCAAGAACTTAGTTTATCTTCAAACATGTGGTAACAGAATGATAGGATAATAGTGCTAAAAATTTTTCTGTTTGTTGTTTGAAAGTTTTATTTATATTAACTTTGGAAATAATAATAATATCCATCAGACCTCTTCCCTTATGAATCTCAAACCATTTTAGTTTATTATGAGATTGATTAACATGATTACAAAACGTAACATCAAATATATCCCAACACCAAGGTAGTCCTGTGTTTATATATATTCCAATTTTCCTAAGAAGCTTCTTATCTGACAACAAGAAAAATTACTAGATCTACTTTCACATATTCATACATCAAATCATGTGATCAACAGCTGTCTCTTTTGATAGATAATATCGCTACCTATAAAATGACACTGAGCCTCTCAGAATTCAAAAAAATCCACTCAAAACAAAAAGTGGATAAAAGGGATGGTATTCATCATCTCAATATATTAACTACATTGAGAAGCCTCTTCTTGATAGGATAATAAGTTTTGGAGTTGGTCGCTTTGGTTTCAGAAAATTTCCTCAATGTGCCAATAAAACTGAAATTGGGAATTTTTCAAAAAAATCTAGTTGATCAGATTGGCTTCTGAGAAGCTCATTTAGTACAATCTTATTGTTAACTGCAAAAAAAAAGTTTATATTTTATAAGGTCTTTCCTATGACATTTGGAGCAGATTATTAATCAATTCAATGTATTCATATAATTTACCAATTCCCGTGTGTGTGTGTGTGTGTGTGTGTGTGCGTGCGTGCGTGCGTGTGTGTCAGCCATTTTCCTACATATACACTTTTACCTGACAAATATTTTCACTAATTTATCTTTTCATATTTTATTATGTTATTCATGGTTATATTATAGCATTGAACTGGTTCCATCTATCAGCATCAATATGAAGTATTCGGACTGGCTAAAAGTACAGGGGTTCATTGATAGATGGCATTACAATAATTAATACAATGAAACGTCGACTCACGCCCGAGCCAGGGAATGTTTGGGCGAATGTAGGTAATGTTCAATGGCCACGCCAGGGAAAGGGTTAATAACAACTTATAACTCACCCACTAAACTGCTCCTCCCTTTATGTTAAGGACCTTGCAGAGCCATAACGCAGCAAAGTGTTGAATGACTATCCCTATTCTCAAGAAATCTTCTCTTTTGTTTAGTATTCACCCAAATCCACAGATATTAACTTAGTTCCTTTAATACTAGCTGAAAGAGAAATAGGATTATACAGTTAAGATGTTTGGGCAAGACTTCCGAGTACAGGAGATACATGAGATATTAGAAGAAGGATGGTAAAAATGGCATGAACACGTCAGAAGGATGGAAAAGAAATGGATCCCAAGGAAAATGATCGAAGTGAAGTATGAAGGAAAACGCCGCAAGAGAGAGCAGCAAAGAGATGGGAGGAGAAGGTAACACAATGAATGAGAGGGGGAAAATAATAATCAGAAGGGCAAAGGATGTTGAAGCCATTTTACAAAACTGACCCGGCTACATACTGGAAACAGTTTCTGATGATCAATAGAAGCTGGTATGTCTATCTCATTGTGTAGTATCATCGCAGAGTTCAGCTCCTGTTTATATCTTTTTTTTTATCTGCCTCTAATTATAGATATTTCCGGGACTTAGGTTCTTCTATAGCTCTGTAGGTGCTCACCACTAAACTCGGTTACAGGTTTTTTGCACCAAAAAAAAGTATAAAGTCTTGCCACCAATATACAAGCCTGTGGAAATAGTTCTACCAGAGCTCTTTTATTGTTTAGCTCACTTTCTCACCAGGATGATAATCATGGTTTGTCTTCCAAAGGATTGCCTCTTTACCTTGAGTGTTCCGATAGACTTTATTGGATTCCATACTAGCCTAATATGGACTTGATCCAATTTTTTCGATTGAGCTGGGGTACATACTTATAGATTCTAATGATTCATGATCTTCCTCTAGTGTTTTAATCTTATATGTATTTAATTGTGTTTTTACAAGTCTTTTATGGTCTTGTTTCGAATAAATTAAATCACTTTTTGTGGCTGAATTCGACTACAAAGTTACCTACCTGTTATGGATGATGTTTCATCAATAATTTACATTGTATTTACTGCCTATTGGCTCTATCCAAATGCTGATCGCTTTAAATATTTTCACCATGCACAATTTGAGTATTTGATTTAGAGAAAAGTGTCTGATTATGAACTTAAGCACTGCAAAGGATTTTCCTCATGTTTTTGGTTGTTGATAGTATTGTATTATTATTTTATCTGCACTAAACCTGCCATAAGGTCTCTTGTCAAAACTTAACAATTCTTTGTATCTTGCCTTTATTTGATTTAACATTCACGTTAATGTTATTAGGCTTATTTTGACCTCTGGTGGCAATTATGTTATACAACATTGGTCTCAGAACTTAGTTATTAAACCTCATACCGTTTGCCTCACCGCCGTTTCTGGAAACAGGAACATTTCAACCATATTTTTTCTATTAGTATTTGCCGTTTCAGCAAACCTACACTATTAAATTAAGACTAATTTCCTCCAATCTCCCCTATCAAAACACAGAAACAGTAAAACGCGCATTATTGGCTTTGCCTATAAATAAGGCTCGGATGTTTATGACCTTAAAAATCGTGAAATATATATGCAAATATGCCCTTAAAAATGCCACCGTATGACATAAAAACTAACAAATATTCCCTTAAAATGTACATTAATGGTTATGAATATTATTAATATTATGCCTCAAATCAAGGAAGTAGCTTGAAGTAAAAGAAATTGGCCAACAAATCTTTAGTTATTGATCTGACAAGCTCACAACTAATACATAGAAATACTAAAGATAACCAGGAGAGCCTTTACAAGCAGAAAAGGAATTCAATAGGTTTGGGGAGCGACACCACCCCTGTAGCTAAGTTCTTGATGTATTTACTTCCAAGGTTTCTCCAGAAAATGTATTTCTCAAATCTGTATAAACTGTATCTTGAAGTTGTCTGGAATAGTGAATCTCTTTTGAGTAAGCAAAACCAGAAAATGATCCTTACCTATAAGTAATCTGGTCGTAAAATATTTACGCATTAACTTACATATAAAATGAGTATGTATTGTGTTTGATATAAATTAGAAATACACAGTTATATAAGTAATTTGAATGTAAGTATGTCTTAATTCCCTCAAAATTGTGGAAAATATGACTTAAAGTTGAAAACTGCTTAAAATATGCACTTATAATCAAAATAAAATGTGAATATTTGGAGTCAGGCTAGTCTATAATTCCTTAAGCGTTAAATTTTAGGTGAAATTAAAAATATGATGTGTCATAAACATCCGAGTCCTACTTGTAAACATGTAACACAAACACACTGCAACTTTGTTTTTCACTCTCAGACATGTCACTAGTCATTATACAAGTTGTTTATAAATAAGATGTATCAGGTTCAGAAATGTACAAGCTCTATTTAACATTGTACTAAGAATATTTGTTCAAGTAACTTTATAATTAACAGGCCATCGCTGGCATGGATTGATTCAAGACGTTGATTGACGGTGAATATGCTTGACCTTACCAGATCCAATGGCCCTGATGTTATCCAACCAGTTGCCCCCAAATGTAGCTATAACTTGTTCAACGTAATTATGTGATTATTACCAAAATGTATTTTTAATTGTGTCAGGGAAATAATTTTAGTGTGTATTTCTAGTTTAAATAGAGAAAAAATATCTAATTGCATTAGGTTGCTAGAATTGTTTTATCATAGTTACATATAGGTTTAGTAAAAAAAAGTAGGCCTATGTTTATAGTTTATTCTGTTTTTTTAGGCTTAGTGTACAAGTTATATAATAAATACTGAAAAATTCTATAGTTTGTTTTTTCTTTAATATAATGGCTTTTGTAATTTTCAGTGGTCATCATCCAACACCTTAGCTCAGTCAGTAGCGTGTCCGGCTACTAAGCTAATGTTATTGGGTTCATTTCCCGCCATAACCAAAAAATGTATTGTTGAAATGTGGGTGGATTTATCCTTTCACATTGATAAATTAACTGGTGGGGACTGGATATTGTGCCTGCCATATTCTTAAGATTATAAGGCATATGAAGCTATGACAGGTCTAGCAAGCTGGTAGTGGAAAATATAAATGGCTTGAATAAAACACTGACCCAGACCACTGGCTGGAAACAATAAAGGATGTAGAGTAAAAAAAAGTGATGTCTTACAAGGGGAGGCCACGACGTTCGGATCACGGATTATCTTCAAACTTTGTACACTTATAGTAGTCCATTAGGACAACATAATGAGCAAGTAGTAAGGCGTACTACTTAGGCGTTTTCGAGAAAATCGCAAGAGAAGTTTGACGCGTCGAATATGTACCGGTGCGTTGCGACTATAAGCACGAGATGGTGGCGGTAGAGTGGTTAGCGTTCAAGCTCTGTAATCACTGGTTCGCTGGATCGAGTCCCGCTCATCTTCTTTTTTTTCAAGACTGGTCATATTATTTCATATATATATTACAATTCAAAGGTAATATAACGAAGAAATACGTGTATTTGCATGAACTTTAATTGAATTTCCAATGTTATTTGGCTATTTATTAATTTTTATTATTACAAAAAATATTATATTTATAACTATCGACAAGTAAACGACCAAACGCATAAAGTTTTCCTGAAAATGTATGCCTGTCGTGATTCACAAAATCCCTCGTACCTGAAATCGGGTAAGGTACCCGGAACTGTTTTTAGACCTGCAGACACAGGTTTGAAAGGATAAGGGGAGGGCCAAGCATGGAAAGCCCAAGTCAAACATCGATAAATAAATGTGCGAATAACTTGATTCAATAATACAATGAGTTACAATATGTCAGAATATAAGGGTAAAGTACAATTAATCGTCGGATGTGCTTTCAACATTACAAGTTGCAGGATGATATTTTTCATACAGACACGGAAAACATAAATTAAAACGGCATCTACTACATCGAATGAATGCAATTTTCTCACATGCACAAGGAATATTCAGAGTTTTTACGGAAAAACAAACCTCGTTGACATTTAAAAAAATGTCTCTTTCTTCCGACAATTTGGATGCAAACCATGCGTAACGCAACATTTTCGTAAATATCGGTGCTGATAGTTGGTGATGTACTATAGAAAGTATTTTAATAGCATCTTCACGAGAAGCAATTTATCGTTCATTTTCAATTAAATATGAACAATTTTGAAGGCGCTTGATAAAGTTTTTAACTTGCCTATAGAAATAAACGTCACACGTTTGGCAAATCGGAGTACATTTC
Source organism: Timema douglasi (assembly GCA_901482245.1). Taxonomy (NCBI): domain Eukaryota; kingdom Metazoa; phylum Arthropoda; class Insecta; order Phasmatodea; family Timematidae; genus Timema; species Timema douglasi. The sequence goes on along the minus strand of CABEEJ010001125.1, from coordinate 42,058 downwards.
GGGGCTATGACTTTAACCGTGCAAGTTCCAAGACCTTCGTCATTGGTAAAGATTCCATCGTACAAAGCAGGATTCGTTTGACCCCCCCAGGAATCTATTATTAGCAAGAATTTTTCTTTTTTCCCATAGGGAAGAATGACGCTCGTTAAAAATGAATTATACAGTTGTGTGGTAAGTTTCCCAGATTTATGAAAGAATATGACCAGTCTTGAAAAAAAAGAAGATGAGCGGGACTCGATCCAGCGAACCAGTGATTACAGAGCTTGAACGCTAACCACTCTACCGCCACCATCTCGTGCTTATAGTCGCAACGCACTGGTACATATTCGACGCGTCAAACTTCTCTTGCGATTTTCTCGAAAACGCCTAAGTAGTACGCCTTACTACTTGCTCATTATGTTGTCCTAATGGACTACTATAAGTGTACAAAGTTTGAAGATAATCCGTGATCCGAACGTCGTGGCCTCCCCTTGTTAGTGTCTAATTATACATAATTTTTATGGTCCAACTTTTTAATTTTATATTATTTGTAAATATAAAATCATGTTTTGACAAATTGTTGGCTGATAATAGCTGATATTCATGGGTTTGTTTGTCAACTATAATCTTTTATTATTATCACTGTGTCTTACTGCCTGTTTGGTTTGTATGCACTTATGCTAATGCATAATGGTAGGGTGATTGTGAGATGAAATGGAGGACCTACAGTTTAACGTGGAATCCGAACCATGGTGGAGGCCTGGCATTCCCCCCATTCACAAGATGTCTTGTCAGAGGTGAAGGAAGGGTTTGGTAATCAGATAAACTTGTGCCGGGACTGAGGATTGAACCCTGGACCCCCAGCACAAAAGTCTGATACCTTACCCCTAGACTGCCAGGTCACCCTCAACTATAATCTAATTTTACACAAAACTTTGGTGTACTAGATTTGATCAGGTTGTACACAGAATGGCTCTTACGATTTAAAGAGGAACACAGTTCACTTTAATCACTGCCTTCCACCACTGGATTGCTGTCTAGTGAATAGAATCCCTTGCCATAGGCCCGCAACGACCACCATTGGTCCCATGTTATCAGGCCTGGCAGTGTATGCTGGTATTTATATTCTTCTCTGTATTAAGCACAAGTGCTTTTTCACTGAAATATTATGCAATTGTTCACAAGTATGCCATTCAGAGAGTAAGGAAAGCAACCTAATAATTTTGTTTTATATGTTTTTTAATCATTTGAAAATTTATTAAAGGTGAATTGTATTTTAGGATTGGTTTACCATCTTCTGTGGCCTCATGGTCTAAGCCGCTACTCCCGAAGTAGATTAGACTGCCTACAATGAGGAGATGGAGGTTCAAATCTCGGTTGAGTGTACTCAGCGTGGTTTTTCCAAAATGATTCCCCACTCTCCCTACATGCAAATGCGGGTACATTCCTATAACTTTTCTAATCCTACAATTATTAGCATAATTAGTATATAAGCATATAACCCTAACGGGTAGCAAGAAGTGTTAAAATGAAAAAGGAAAGGTTTGGTTTATTTGGTTGTTTGTGAACATCTTAGAATAGTAGAACCAAGCAGTGTTGGTGGAGTTGGGGTGGGAAGGGGGGGGCAATGTCTCCCCTGGAACTCAGAATAAATTTACCCCCTTAGAGATTTATTTCACTACCTTCTAATATCCTCGACATGATACAATTTTAAACCATCACTAAAAATCTTATAGGGGCATCCACATTTTAAAAATATCAGGGGGTGTTCCACTTTAACTAGCTTATAGAGCAGTGGTTTCCAAACTTTGGGTCATGATACATTTTTTAAATTCAAAAATAGAAAATCGTGAAAAATGCAAAGAGGTGGGTTGTACGTTTCTTACTTAAACATGAAGGAATAAGTTTATCTCGTGGCTTGACCTGTATTAGACTACACTTCTACCACAGATATATACCAACAATAAGAGCCCATTCATAAATTATGTAAAACAATTTTATTAACTTGTTACCCCACCTCCTAACCCCCTTCTATGTAAAACCAAATACCCCTCCAACCTGTGTTAAGTTTCTTTTTACATAAAGTGTGAATGTCACTTCTTCATCTCCCAGTTAGGTTTTCACCTGTCTGGTATTTTACCTTCTTTACATGCTTTGTTGAATATGCTTAAAAACTTTGCCTTCAGTGCTTCACCTCTTTCCGGTATGAGTTATATTTGAATCCTAAATGTTCCCGCTGACCGCCCATTTTTCATCCGTTTCAACACCACCTTTATTTCTTACTCCATAATTTCCTCTCCAATCAACTCAAGTATTCCCACCTACTTCTTTTATGTGTTCCTCCCACACTGTATTCAACAACTCCCTAAATTATTCTGACCACACAGCATTGATTTCACATATCTCTGTAATTGAACTTATCTATTACCTTTCTATATTGTTTTGCTATACTATATACAAGAGCTTCTTAATTTTGTTGACTTCAATCTTCAAATTTGCTCCCAGTTTTCTTCCAACTCTCATTTTATCTCTCTCTATTATTCGTTCAGCATTTCTCCTAGCTAGTAATAATTCCATACGAGTCTCCTGTGTTCTATGCTTCAGCCATATTCTCATTTGTCTGGTCTTATTTCTCACTGGTTCCTTAACCTCTTCACTCCACCACAGGCTTGCTTCCACCAACCTATCTTGTTTCCAGTCTTTCCTCCACTATCTACATTATGAGTACTTATATCTCTTCCCACTCATCGTCTCCTATCTATCGTGAATCCTATTTACATATATTTATTTTATAACATCATCATTCAGATTTTCCACCTTAGCTACCTTCCCTGTTTTTTTGTGCATATTGTCTCTTTTTTTCAGTTACATCTGCTATTACCAGTTTATGATATGAATCCAGTGATACGCTGGGTATCACCTTTACATAATTCACAATCCTCTTGTCCAAACACATAAAATAATCTATTGTAACCACACGGCCTCAATCGGAAGACATTTTGTGTCAACATTGTAGTTTGTGAGTGGCGAATGATATAATGAATGTTACGAGGTTGCTATGATTCGATAAACAAATAAATTAGAGGAGAAGATACAAAAGGTGGGATCAGAATTCCTTATCTAGAAACCGCCCCGGTTAAAATGAGAGTTTTTGGAGCTCCTCGTGGTTGAATACAGAAGACTTTTATCTAGGAGGTCGCGCTGCCTGCCACGGGGCCACGCGGACCAAAGTCGTCGGAGTCATCAAGTACCAGTCGGGGCTGCCGCTTGAGTCCAGGGAACCGGGTTTGACGACCGTGCAGGGACCGCCTAGCAGTCAGACAGGCCAATGGGTAAACCTCATAACACCTCGTTTTGTCACTCGCTTCTTTATATTCTCTAAGTTCTTCATTCTAACTTCACTTTTAACATCACATTTGTGGTATATATAGTAGTATTAATAAACCTTCTAAAAGCCAAGTCTAACGTCAATCACGAACCCACACAAGTATTCATATCCCCTCTCCCCCCCCCCTCTCCATTATCCTCAGCCAAAGACATTCTGGCAGATCTCCAGGCCCACACGTAGAACATACAGAAACGGGGAAGGTGACAATTGTTGTCAGAAGTGCGATATAAGGATTTTTTTTTTAAATAATACGATTACAAGAAGCGTTTCGGGAGTGAAAGACTGTAAAGCAAGCGCGTCCCGCAATGATCGGTAGGTGTCGGAGGAACGAGGACGCTGTACCAGGACTCAGTGGAGAGGAGGTTCAAACCATCATCGGTGCATTACCAGTTGCAGAGAGGATCTGTGGAGAACGAAGGTGGGAGTTCTTAGAGACTATTACCATGGCTTTAGTTGAAATTATGGAGGTGAAGGTCGACCTACAAACTGCTATTACCCAACTAGCAGGGGAGCTCGATAGGATAAAAACAGAGAACACGAGGCTATAAGTGGCTCAGAAGGAAAAGGATGAAAACGAACAAATACCAAAGGTTGGAAATTTCCCATTGTCGCCAACTATTACAGTGTTCCATGGGTAAGCAGATTCTTAGTGATTTTCGAGAAAATATTAATATCAATAATATTTGGATGGGCAGATGTAGAGGTAAGGGCAGTAACTAAACTAAGGTTAGGAAGAAAGGCTTTGGAGTTTGCTATTTCAGATCCAAGCTGATAGAGACAGTCAATTTTGAGGGATTAAAGATGGCCTTGGTGGATATGTTCAGGAAGAAGCAAACAAGCTGATTTTTTAGGGAGCAACTGACTAAAATTATCACTTTAGAGGAGAAAATGTGGAATGCTTTGCGGGAAGGATTAAGAAAATCAACGTCAATAAGTATGAATTAGGGGATGATCCAGTCTGGAATGAAGTAATTCGATTCGAGGCTAATCATATAGCCTCAAATGCATTTTAAAATATACTTGTGGGGTAAATAGGTAAATTTACTAGGTTAGCAAAACCTAAGACGTTTATAGAAGCCGTATAAAGGGCAATATATGTTGTGGAAGCTGATTATAAGCCTCAAAAGAGGGAGGAAAGCAGTTATAAAAGAATTATCTTTATTGATAAATGGAAGCTTTGTTTCAAATGGAAAAAGCCAGTCATGTAAGGTGGGATCGCATATCTGGAAGTGGGAGACAGCAGTCAAAAATAATAGAAAATTGCAGTGTTTTAAATGAGATAGTTTGGGGCACCTAGCGAGACAGAGTTTTGGGAAAGCTAGCCATTACTCAAACGAGTAAGGGGTCATAGAAGCCACGAACTACGGTCATCAACGAAAATTATCCCCACAGTGTCAGTAGATGATAGTTTTCAAGGGAAATTAACGTTTTCTAGTAGATAGATGGGCACAAGTTTGGGTAATGTGGCAGAAGATAGTGGACTCCATGGAGTTGTCGAAACCGATATTCGAAACTTCAGGTTTGTCAGATCACAAAATGCATATCTTGGGAGAAGTTATGGTAGATCCAGTGGTAGGTAAGAAGGCCTACAGTGTCGCATTTCAGGTGGTGAAATGTCAGATCAATGCAAGTTATAATGGCATATTAGGCTTAGACTTCCTGACACAAAACTTAACAATAATAGATGTATCGTAAGGAGACAAGAAGGACAGGCATATCCTAATGGGAGTAATAAACCCTGTCTGAGTTGGGTAGAATGTTCGATCCCAATAGTCTTAACTGTTGCTGAGCCTCTGTGCCCAGGCACGAGTAAAGTTATAAGAGTCATGCAGGAAATGCCAAAGAAATTTGGAGGTTTAAGTGGCTGGAGGATAATTAGGAAGCCTATCTGGTATCATTTCAAAAGGGAAATTGCGGGACCTATTTAAGTACTGTTCAGTGTACACACAAGAGATGCCCTGAATGTAGAAATGGCCTAGGGGGCAAAGGGGTTGAATATCCAGGAAACGCAAAATAGCTAATTTGCATCTGACAAATGAAAGTGACATCATAGACGAGAAATAGAAGACAACCTTGGAAGGGAACATGCGGAAGGCAAACCGAAGACTCGCAGTTCAAGGGAAAGCCACAGGAAGATCGAAACCCTATGAGGATATAAAAACCATCCATAGGTGTATCAATAGAACCGCTAGGGGAGATATTATTTCAGGTGAAAAATAGAAACATCAGACCGCTACACCAAAAGATCGGTGATTGGGGATTGGGTCTGTTTTACGAAGACAACTGTGAGGAAGAACCAGGTTAGAAAGTTGTTAGCAAAGTTTACAGGCCCGGTTCAAATTCTAGAGGTCCTGAGTAAGGTTACCGTGAGAAGCCAGCTTCCTTATCGCTCTATGATAGTTAATGTAGGGAGGCTGAAAACATTTGTGCCCAAGAATCCTAGCCCAGTTCTGTTAACAGATCTAGAAGCACGACCATGAGGAAGACCGAGGACGACACCTATCAACCAGGTGATAGATAAGAAACAGAAGAGGTCCAGCCTTCCTACCCTGCCGTCGACATCAACAGCCCAACGAGGGGGAACTCGCCTTAAAGGCCGCTACACACGTACAGGTATACCTGTGAGGTTTGCCTGTGCAGGGGTGCCTGTCCGGTATAACTTAACGTGTGGATGACATAGATGTACTGTTATTTCGGCCTGCACAGGTGACCGGAGCAAATAATTAATTTCATTTGATATAGCTGCGTCAGAGCAAACTGCACAGACATACCGGACTGTGTGTGCAGAAGGGTCAGTTCAGTTTTTGTTGTTGCCACCGCCATATCGCTCACTAATTAGATAAGTTTGATTTTTTATTTATGAATTTATTGTTGTACACAAGCTTTAGGTGCAAATTTCAATTCGTTTAACAAGTTCACATGCGAATAACGTTCTTTTCTGTTAAACCAATCTTTACACCACATATTTCGTTTGACTTTACATTTTTGACACTGTTTCGTCGCTACCACAACCAAAATATCGCCAAAGTATCATCTGTTTATGCCATTGCTATCCGACAGTGAAATAACAACTTGAACGAAAAAGAAAATACTGTGAGCTGAAGAAGAAAAATTGGATCTCGTGGCTGCACTAACACACCCGGCATAACTGTACAGGTATACCTGTACGTATGTAGCGGCCTTAAGATGGTTCCACACTGGTATTTACTGACACCACGTAAGTGAATATCAACGTAGCTAGTGAGAGGGGGAAAAGTTATATTTTCTTTAAGAGGAAAAAAAGTGCAAGGGCAGCGAAATAGTGCAGCTCTGTAATGACCAGAGCTTAAGGTGGCGTGCTAGTGAGCGTGAGTTTAGGGCGATATTTTTGCAGTTTTTATAGCACAAACAGCTTTTGGCCAAAATAAATCAAATATTTATTCTATAGAAACATATAGTTTTGTTTTCTGCACATGCTAATATCAACAGTGGTTGAATATCTGTCATGAGCATGGCGGCATTTGGTGACAAACTTTTCTCTTAATTAAAAAAGTTTGTCACTAAATTCTGCCATGCTCATGACAGATATTCAACAACTGTTGATATTAGCATGTGCAGAAAACAAAACTCTATGTTTCTATAGAAGAAATATTTGATTTATTTTGGCCAAAAGATGTTTGTGCTATAAAAACTGCAAAATTAATGCACTAAACTTAATCTCACTAGCACCCCGCCTTAATAATTTGATAATCAGCAGTAAATAACGGTGGACAGTGAAGGAAAATACTTGTTTAAATGTCTTGATGAGTTTTATTTTGTAAAACGCAAAAAAATCTCTTCTGTAATTGGTCATATTGTTCTATGTAGTATGTAAATTGTATTGTATTGTATTGTGTGCATTGACTATGTTTCTAGAGGAATTAATTGTGGCTAGGGAAGCTGATTCAAACCCAACCCGAACCAGTTGTTCACACCACAGATGGAGGGATAGCATTTGAATATGTCAGAAAATGATTTTCAAATCGTCTTATATTTTAGCCTAAAGCCGTCGTTAGAGGAACACGAACAGTTAGAGGAAGCAATTAACATAGTTCAACAGTCAGGTACAGGGCTATTTTCTTGGAAATAAGAAAGACGACACTTGGTCAAGTAGTTTCCAAAATTCTCTAGAACAGTCAAGAGAGGTTTCCCATAAATTTAGCATAGAATTAAGTAGCTCAGCTAACTTGGTGCCAACCAAGATGCATCGTAAGGAAAGATCTTTGTTCGATTTAGGTGGTAAGGTCCTTAAAAGTTTGTTTGGCACCTTAGACTCAGAGGATATGTCCCTGTTGCAGGAAAAATTAGCTCAATTGGAGCAGGAGAGGGAGGGATTACTAATATACCATAAGAACCAATTAATACTTATGAAGGGGTTACAGGAAAAAGTACTGAACAACTAGGTTCATCACCCGATTAGAGCAAAATTAGATTGAACCTTATCAGAAGCTGTATGTACAGTATAATGCTAGTGAGAATATTTATTGAGGGGGATGATTATCCTTACCTCACATGTAGACTTGAATGCGCTGCTATCAAGGGTTGTGGAAGGATTAACAGACAATTTATTGTTGAAATTGAGTAATTTCCGGTATGCTTTGGAGACTAGTACAAGAAATCAGCTAAGCAGCATGTTTATAGGAGCAGAGTTGTTCTTCTTGTAAGTTAGAATATTCTCCCACTACTCTTAATGAGACACCCCAGGAAAACGATGTATATACATGATTTTTACAGAATGAGTTCTGTAAATGCCATTCTTGTGGGAGATAGCTTGCAATTAATTGTTAATATAGCATTGTTAAACACGGAAGGAATTTTTGAGCATTATAAAATCCACATTATTCCAGTAGATTAGAATAAGACAGGAACATGTATATAATTTGATCTAGATGAGGTATTTTTGATCAGTAAAGACAGAGGGTATTTCAGATCACTTGATCAGAGTTATTTTTTAGAGTGTAAAGGACAAAATTTTGTTATTTGCCCAAATAATTTAATGTTATTGGATAGCAATGTAGAAAATTGTACTTTTAATTTGTTTATCTCAAAAGATAATACTGGATCGTGTAAAAGAAAAATAATTGTCTTAAAGAGTCCTGTTTTTAAAAGAATAGCAGCAGGATGGTTATATGTTGTACCAGAGCGTATTGAGGTCACCTTTGTCAGTAAAGAAAGTGTAAGTCCCACTTCCTTGATAACTAAAACTTTAACTAGTACAGGGAGGATTATAAATGCCTCAGATTGTGATTTGATAGGCAGGCATTTTAAGTTCCTGGCCATCCATCAGGGCAGGTTAAAGGTTGAAAGCCATTGGAACGCTATGTGATTCCCAGTGTTAAAAATTTAGTTTGGAGGGGGGAGGGGGGGTTGATACTATTTTAGATTCCTGGTTAAAGCTTCCTGTTATCTGGTTCCATCTATACCTTGTAAATCTATATGTCTTTCGATGCTCAAAGAAACCAGTCATTATTTTCATATTGTTTTCAACACAAAAATCAATCAATCTCTCACCTTCTATATTTTTGACTTCTTCTTCGTGTGGCCCTATTATTCCCTCCACTTCTTCTTTATTTCATCCTATTCTTCCAATTAGATATCTCATTATCATCATCATCATCATCATCATCACAGTGTCGCCCTTCGGCGTGAAGAAACGTTCATTTAAAGTGTCATAGAAGATTCGTTTTTATTACTCATAATGCCCTTGTTGTGGTGCATTTATATTAAAAACATGGTATATATGTCCTTTAATTTTCAGTATCTAACGACTGCAAGCTCCCCCATCAATAAATAAAAAAACTCCCACACAATATCTCCCCCCCCCCCAGGGACACACATAAACACAATGCTGCACACATATAATCAAATGGGACACACATAAAATCAAATAAGCACACATAAAATATCAAATGTGACACACATGTCTAATAAAATGGGGCAAAAATCAAATGGGACAGGAATGAACAAGTTAGGACATTAATAAACCGCCACAAACCACCCCAATTACCCTCACACCTGCCCACCCTTTAAATAAAACCCCCTAATAAAAATTCACGATAAATAATTACTTGAAAGTACGCTGGAATCACAATACACACTCTCTCCCCACTGTTATGTTAGGCCGTACACGCTACTGCTATAGAATAAGCCAACCAATAACAGTAGGTTAAACAGGTAGAAACAAGAGTACCAAATTTTAACCACACCGCCAAACAAACAACAATTGAAAATAAACTATGAAAACGAAAGGATAACGCAACAATATAGGCCTACTCTAAGATCAAATACATAAAAAAAATCAAATCAAAAAACTGTCAGAATCAAGCGAAAAGCATGTAAAAGATGTATTATTTTAAATTTCAATTCTCCGTATGAATTGAAAGCAGACTTGACCAATTTGTGTGATTATGATGAAATGGTTAGTTTGGAGGAATGAACAAGGAAGTTTGTTTGATTTATAGTTTAATTGGAAAAGAAAATGAGTTATGGTATAGATGTGTATTTTGTTCTACGTGGAGTCATTCGGAAAGTAGTGGTTTGGAGCGCCCGGGTTGTTACATAATATGTGGGATGTGTTTAAATAAATTACTGTAATCTTCATTATTAGATAAGTTTGTTGAAATATTGGTAGGGAATTTTATTAAAGCGAAAATTTAAAAAAAATTAATTTAATAATGCCATTTTATTTTATTATATACTTATTCTATAAACTTTTTATCATTATTATTATTATTATTAGCACCGCGTCTTACTACCCGTTTGGGTTATACACACTTACGCTAATGTGTAATGGTAGGGTGATTGTGAGATGAAATGGAGGACCTACAGTTTAACGTGGAATCCGAACCACGGTGGAGGCCTGGCATTCCCCACATTCACAAGATGTCTTGTCAGAGGTGAAGGAAGGGTTAGGCAATCAGATAAATCTTTGCCGGGAACTTTTTATCAGATTTCCTCTCTTTCATGTTTACACATAAAACCACTGCGTAGTTATTTTGTCTTAAAACATTTGTTTGAAAAGCTACTTACTCAAATATTAAGAAAAACTAAGTTTAAAAATGTGCATAATTTCACCCCAACCAATGCGCCATTTTATCCCCCAAGCAGAGTAAAATGACGTAATTGCATACATTTGGTTTTATTTATTTTACATGGAATTGAACAAGGCAAAGTTTGTAATAAATTGGTATTTTAGAGATAAGATATGTGACAATAACTGATACAAATTTAATCTTAATGTGCAATACAGTAAATGGATTATATCGAATTTCCCTTACGTGTCCCAAATTCCTCCATTCTCCGCTAGTAAAAGGAGAAATAAATACAAATACTTGTATTCACGCAATTTTTAACAGTTTGGGCACAATTACTTATGGTGTTCCCCGTCAATCTATTAATACTATTGGTACGTAGGTCGGACTTCTACTTAGAAATAACGTAACGTAACTTAACGTCCAGAATGTAACCATTCGTCATGACAGTTAAGTTCGGATGGTTTGTTGAGGAATTACACGTGTATTTTACATCTGATACCATTCTAGGGTTTAATATAGCTTTCAACAAAAATTCACTCTGCTCCTTGAATAATAATATTAATATTTAGCACCGCGTATTACTACCCGTTTCGGGTTATACGCTTTAAGTACTAATTACTCTGATGGATTAGGAATTGGGAAGGTTGAATTAGAGGAAGTGAACCCGCATTTGCGCGGAGGGAGAGTGGAAAGCCATTTAGAATAAACCTCCCCCAGTTCACCCGACAGAGATTCGAACCTCGATCTCCCCGTCCTCAACAGTCGAGCTCAACACGACAAGCGCGTTAGCCAACTACGCCACCGAGGTGGGTTGCTCCTTGAAGAAACCCTTGGTACTATTCAGTTGGCTTCAGTCTAATTTTCATTGGAGAGCCTTATCTGACATATAAAAAGATTACTAGATCTACTTTCACGTATTCATACGTCAAGTCAAGCTATATACAGCTGTCACTGTTAATATATATAATCAAGACCTATTATGGTGGGATGGAAGGGAGTGCGAGGAAAAAACAGGGTTTTTGCAGTTTTTATGCCAAAACTTTTTTTTAATTTTTTTGCTAAAATAAATAAAATATTTCTCAACTAGAAATATAAAGTTTAATTTTCTTCGTGCGGTGACCTCAACAGCTCTCGAATATCCGTCAATGGTATCCTGGAATCCCATGGCAACTTTTTCTCTTAATTTAAAAAGTTTGTAATCAAATGACGCTATGCTTATGACATATTCAACCATTGTTGATATCAACATGTGAAGAAAATTAAACTTTATGTTTCTACTGGATACATATTTTATTTATTTTATCCAACTAAACTTTTGCCATAAAAACTGCCTTTTCTCGCCTCCCCTGCATCCCACCTTAAACCGGACTATACTATCTCTAATTTCGCGGTGACCTGGTGGTCTAGGGGTAAGGTGTCAGACTTCTATGCTGGCGGCCGGGGTTCAATCCTTGGTCCCGGCACAGATTTATCTGATTACCAAACCCTTCATTCACCTCTGACAAGACATCTTGTGAATGTGAGGAATGCCAGGCCTCCACCGTGGTTCGGATTCCACGTTAAACTGTAGGTCCTTCATTTCATCTCACAATCACCCTACCATTACACATTAGCGTAAGT
>CABEEJ010001125.1:2500-29770 GCA_901482245.1 Timema douglasi | reverse complement strand
ATATATATATATATATATATATATATACAACGTGTATCTAAAACATTGCATCAAACTTTGGCAGGCTATTCCTTGGGTGAAAATAGAATAATTCACGTCAGCAACCTAGGGGCCATCTTAAATATTAAGGGTGGTATTCACCCCTAAACATAGAGCTAAAAACGACTGTTGTGTGAAATATTATGAAAACTGCTTAGGGTATTACAACGGATATTTGTATACTACTTATTGAAACCTTGATCATTAATACACTAAATGTTCTGTTACCGTTACCCACCCCCATCATGTAAAAAAGGGGGGGTTGTAACACTTTTTTCTGCTATAAAATATGTCAGAGTAGGTATTACTAATTTTGACTTTAGATTACAAAACATGGAGTAAAAACTAACAAATAAGGTGTCTTGGAGAACCTGTCTAGCTTTCCCCGTTTCCGAGATAATCATGTATGTTTGATTTCAAAGAAAAGTTTTAACTCCTGTCAGGTAGGCAACCTGTACATCTGTTGCGTGGCCACCACGCTCTCCTTACCTTAATACGTTAGATTTTTTCTGTGGGGCTTTTTCAAAGCTTTGGTGTACGAGGCAGCCATTGAATGCAAGGAAGACCTGATAGCCAGGATAGGTGCTGCATGTGATAAGGTTCAAGAAACACCACGTGTTTTCGAAAGATTACGCATAGTCATTGATACGCCACCTCAATTATTGCAATGACGTTAGGGGCCGCCATTTTGAACACTTGCTATGAATCTGATTTTGAAGCTAGAAACTAAAACATACAAAAACTACAATTAATATTTCTTAATTTAGCTTTCAATATTCCAGTGAGTGTAATGAATAAAATCCCTACCAAGTGTGAACTGTGTAAGCAAACTCACTAATGTAATAAATAGCAACACATCGGAGCTTATGAAGAAGGAAAGTATCTGAGTTTCTCCATAATTACACACAAACCAGCCTTGTTTACCAAATATACGTGATACATAGTCACACGGGCCGGTAAAAATGGTTAAACGGCTGCAATGCGAAGTAACACTGCGATTCTGGTTGCCTACCTGGCAGGCATTTACACTTGTCTCTGAGCTCAAACTTGTGTGATTATCTAGGAAACGGGGAAAGCTAGACAGTTTCTCCAAGACACCTTTTTTTGTTAATTTATAATCCTTGTTTTGAAATCTTAAGTCAAAATTAGTAATACCTACTCTTTCATATTTTATTGCAGAAAAAAGTGTTACAACCCCCCCTTTTTTATATGATGGGGGTGGGTAACGGTAACAGAACATTTAGTGTATTAATGATCAAGGTTTCAATAAGTAGTATACAAAGATTCGTTGTAATACCCTAAGTAGTTTTCATAATATTTCACACAACAGTCGTTTTTAGCTCTATATTTAGGGGTGAATACTACCCTTAATATTTAAGATGGCCCCTAAGTTGCTGATGTGAATTATTCTATTTTCACTCAAGGAATAGCCTGGCAAAGTTCGATGCAATGTTTTAGATACACGTTGTATACATGAACTCTAAATTAGGGCTGTACAAATAACAGAAATAACGGATGTTTGGAGTTTTGGAGCTCAAACCTCTCCAAAATGTATATATTAATAAAATGAAGAGTTTGTGTATCTGTCTGTCATCAGCGTTGCGCCGAGCCTTGAAATTTTAAAATTAGTGGCCACTGTCCACGAACATGTATACCTCAAGACCAGAATTTTGAAATTTAGATTTTAATTTTTAACTGGGTTGGAAGAAATAAAATGAAGTTTTTTTTTCTGCCTGTTTGAAGCAAAGAAAAGCATTTCAAGGGGCAGGCATGCCATTCATTGCGTGGTTACCCCGAACAACACCATGTACTTATGCTTGTTATTGATAAGATATGTTTGCAATCTTCCACAATGCCCAAGCTAGTGTCTTATTGTGATGTTATAAAATACATAACATCAACAAACGTAACAAATGTTATATTTTTTATATATATATATCTATTTGAAATATTCAAAGAGGAATTAAATGTTTAAAAAATCCATATCTGGCCAAGGGAATTCCCCATGATCCAACAAAACTGTACCGTTATTGTCCTAGGAATGGATATTTCGAACAAAATTCGGAAAATTTAAACATATTTCTTTGCAACCAATATTGATAACATTTTATTATTTTAATATTGTTTATTTTATTGGATTAATAAAAAATTTCTAAACTTATGGCTACAAATCACATAACCTGACGTATGGACACGTGAAAGTAAATATTATTATTTTTCTAGGTGTAAGTAATAAATGTCAATCTTATTTTTTAAGTTGTGGTATAGAACCCCTCTTGAAATAAATAGCTAGTTACGGCCCTGTCTAAAATAGTCCTGAGTATTCGAATGATTTAAAAAAAATGACACCTGGACATGGGAATCGAGCCCAGTACCCTTGGTTCAGTGCATAAATTCTCTACCACTAAGCTATCCAGGGTTCGTCCCATGCTCAAGGTAATTCCTCACTCATAGTTTAAGGCAGAGTCTGTAATGGATGTGTGGATATAATTGGCTACTAAGAGCTATCATAGATATTACAGCCACAGGCGACTCAGTTGTGGCTTTACGCCGCCCATAGTACATATATATTCCACATCCATCACAGACTCTGCCTTAAAGTTTGAGCGACGAATGATCCTATTAGGCTACATCTAACATAACCTAATTTAATTGTTGCGAAGATTAAGGCGGTTGTTTACAGTACTTGGTTGCGATGTCGCCACATTATGCCTAAGCACGGAAAGAAGCCTTGATAGCTCAGTGGTAGAGCATTGTTGTGCTAAGGCAAAGGTCCTGTGATCGACTACCGTTTTTAGGTGTCATTTTTCAATCTAATAGATTATAATAGTTTCAGTTAAGGCTGATTACCGTGATGATAATCATTCATCCCCTAAGTTTCTCCTTAAATCTATAATTAATTGTATATCGTTGATGTCTACAATAGTCCTTAATATATAAACGTGTCAGACTTCTATGCTGGCGGCCGGGGTTCAATCCTCGGTCCCGGCATAGATTTATCTGATTACCAAACCCTTCCTTCACCTCTGACAAGACATCTTGTGAATGTGGGGAATGCCAGGCCTCCACCGTGGTTCGGATTCCACGTTAAACTGTAGGTCCTCCATTTCATCTCACAATCACCCTACCATTACACATTAGCGTAAGTGCGTATAAACCGAACGGGTAGTAAGACGCGGTGCTAATAATAATAATAATATCTAAACGTGATCAAACAACCTTCCTCCCTCCCCCCACTTCCCAACATTAAGTACGAGAATTTGTTTGCTCAAAGCAAGCGCGAGATAAGATAAAATGTAAGCTCAGACTCGGCCGTGTTTGTCGTTGAACAATGGTTTCCTCAAAACCGTGATTAGTGTCCGCTTGTGCCGAAGTGAATTAATATTAGTGCTTCTTGTGCTCTGGAGGTGAAATATTATAGCTACTTGTGCTACTTGTGCTGGTAATTCGCTCGTTTACAGACCGCTAAAATGGGGGAACTGCTGGGTGTGTTTGTAGTCTGCCTCTTGGTCGCACAAAATGGCTGTCAGTCACAAAATATCACTTCAAATCCTCTGGAGGAATCAACATTTCCAACTGAGGGAATAGATATGCTCACCACTCAGTCAGGTCAGTGCTTAACAATAAACTGTGTAGCTATACAATGTTGGCTGAAAATAGTTAAAAATAAATCATACGTACTTTCGTTCTCGTCTGGATATTAAAAGTTTGTAAGAGAATTTCCAAAAAAAAATTGTTAGTCTATTATTTTACTATCAAGACTTCCTCTGAAAATCCCAAATTATTTTGTTGATAGTACGAAAAAAATTTCAAATAGGTATTTTAAACAAAATTGTTGTAGCCATTTTCAAAAATCCGTTCTTAGTAAACTAGTTCACTTAAATGTATTTGTCTCCTAATATCAAGTGCAAGGGGTCCGGGGTTCGAATTCTCGGTCCCGGCACAGATTTATCTTGATTACCAAACCCTTCCTTCACCTCTGACAAGACATCTTGTGAATGTGGGGAATGCCAGCCCTCCACCGTGGTTCGGATTCCACGATAAACTGTAGTTCCTCCAGTTCATCTCACAATCACCCTACCATTACACATTAGCGTAAGTTCGTATAACCCGAACGGGTAGTAAGACGAGGTGCTAATAATAATCAAGTGCGAGGTGTTATTCACCATGTAAAACACAATCGACATATAGGTTACCATATTCATTATTAACTAAATAGCTTAAGCTATTTTCAGAACATTTTTTTTTTTTTAATTAGTCATTTTATTTTTAGTAAGGTTCTGTTAGTTTTATAACTTGAAATAAAATCACGATTTTGACTTGAGGCAGGGCCGTGGCTAGATTTATTGGCGCTCACCTCCTACTCGCCCCCTCCTCCGGAATAGGTGATGGTGTCAGGCTTTACAATACAGGCTTACCTGTTGCAGATATAATACAATATCTGTATGTAGTACAAATATTGCTATTTATATTGTTGCTTACAATAATCATTACTGCTCCATATTGAATAGCAACAAAATGTTAGATGTTAGTAATAAAAAGTATACTAGACCTACCTATAATTTAATATATTTTATTATTATTTTCTCCACCGATTGGAGAGAGAAGTATATTTTATATTATTAGGTGCTCTGTCCCACGATTTTTTTGTTAGTGAACTGAAGAGAGCCAATGCACCCTGTCCTCTGCCTCCTCCTTCAGCGCCCAGAAATTTCTTCTTTCCTTCAAGTCATCCAATATTTGAATCCTCCTCTTTCCTCCTCTTTCCCTGAAGTATTGTGATCATAAAAATACCCATCGATATTGAGATTTTTATAAATGTCTGTCTCACGCATTAGAGCTGAAACAATTTTACATATTGTATTTTAACGTATTATAATTACATAAAAATATGGTCGACGACCACTTAGTTAGTCATTTAAAAAAGGCCTTATTCCACTTTTTACCCAAGTTCAATTTCTGTCATTCGTATAGGTAATAAACATATATATGTGAGCATTTGTATTATAAATTTGGTGTGAACTAAATCTGTCTTGTTTGATTTTCTAGTAGAGTTTTGTGCAAATACTGAACGTGTAAATTGGTCTATCTGTTTGCACAAACCTGGCGCATGCGCAGATAGTAGTAATTGTGGGCGCCGAATTTAAATATATTAATTGGCCGCCAAATAAAATACGATTTGTTGATGGAAGCAACTTATATATACATATATATAAAGCATAAAATAGTTAGACCATATAAAGTGATTTTCCAGTAAAACCGAACTGAATGAAATGATAATTTCTTTAACTGTCAGGTGTAAACTAGGAAGTTGATATACTTAAAACAAATGGTATACATTCATCGTTAGTGCTTGTTCGTAAGGAGTTTTTATTGAGACTTTAAAAAAATGGCTGTTAACATGTTTAGTTTATTCCATAAATAACCAGCATTTTACGAGAAAAATATTTAGGGTTTTAGAATTTGTCAGAATAAAGAGAATTGTAAAATATCCATATTCTTAAAGACGCTGTAATTCTCTTAAATATCTATTAAAATTCAAGTCTATCAACTCAATTCGATGAGAATTGTACTTTACATCCATTACTGTTTCCAGCATTTGGTCAATTTTTTATTCAAGCCATATATTTTCCACTACCGGCTTGCTAGGCCTTTCTTAGCTTCATATGACTTATATTATAACTTAAGACTAGGACAGGCACAACATCCAGTCCCTGGCCGTCAATTTATCACTGTGAAAGGTTAAACCTATAAATAACAGATACATTCTTCGGCCATGCCGGGAATCAAACCTGGGACCTTTAGCTCAGTAAACAGACACGCTACCAACTGAACCAAGGTGTCGGATTTTTACTGATAATATATTTTTTAACACTTTGTTTTTTCGTCGATAATTATAGCTTATACGCATACGTCTGCATAAAAATACGTGATGGGCCGCCTGTGAAATACAGGCTCAAGTCAAAGTTTGCGCAAATCTAACTAAACGTATAAACTGGTAGGTTAGTGAAAATTAACTTGCGCAAACTGGTTTGAGCAATATGTTTGAACGTCCAAACCCGACATCGCTCTCGCTGAAGACACTACTGATTATTGAAAGAAGCAAATAGCAGAAGGTGTAAGAGTGAGAGGACATCAACAGAATCAATTAAAGGAGGAAAAATGGTGGAAGGACAGAGATTGCTGGAAGGATTTTATAAACTGACCCGGCCACAGTATTATTATTAGTAGTAGTATTAGTATTATTAAATATTAGGAACGGTGACCTGGCGGTCTAGAGGTAAGGTGTCAGACTTCTGTGCTGGCGGCCGGGGTTCAATCGTCGGTCCCGGCACAGATGTATCTGATTACCAAACCCTTCCTTCACCTCTGACAAGACATCTTGTGAATGTGGGGAATGCCAGGCCTTATCACCCTACCATTACACATTAGCGTAAGTGCGTATAACCCGAACGGGTAGTAAGACGCGGTGCTAATAATAATAATAGTAATAAATATTGGGATGAACTTAAGACCCAGCAACCACGTTACTACAATCCAATTTACCTAGGGGGAGCCTTATCTGACGACGGGAAAGTTACTAAATCTACTTTCACTTATTCATACGTCAAGTCATGTGATCTGCAGCTGGCCTAATAACTATGCCAATTTAATCACATAAATTTCACCCATGTGTAGGTTAACTCACACACCCCAAATACACCCCTAGGGTATCACTTTTTACCCTAAATAAATCATATCAAAGTGGCGTACCGACCCACGGTTATGTGCGGCACGTGGACCTTAAGATGGAGCTACATTCAAGGTGGTCCGGTACCGACCCACGGCTATGTTGCGGCACGTGGACCTTAAGATGAAGCTACATTCAAGGTGGTCCGGTACCGACCCACGGCTATGTGCGGCACGTGGACCTTAAGATGGAGCTACATTCAAGGTGGTCCGGTTGTGCTTGCTATCAGAGTTTTGGAAATAAAACGATTGGAAAAGTTAAGCTTCGTCAATTGAATCCATTTCAAAACTTTCCAAATTTGGTCAATTTTTTCTTAACGAATAGTGAAGACTACACAATATATATATATATACACAAAAAGCAAACTAAAATAGAAGACATAACGTCTCCCCTTATATATATATATATATATATATATATATATAACGTCTCCCCTTATATATATATATATATTGTGCAGTCTTCACTATTCGTTAAGAAAAAATTGACCAAATTTGGAAAGTTTTGAAATTGATTCAATTGACGAAGCTTAACTTTTCCAATCGTTTTATTTCCACAGCTCTGATATATATATATATATATGGGGAGACTTTATGTCTTCTATTTTAGAGAAACCTGATTTCTTAATTTTAACATGGTGTGGCGAAATTCACTTCTCATTCGCCAAACCTGTGGCTACATTGAGAAATATGTTGCCCACCCCTGCTCTATGCCTATCAAATCTTGTATTAATTCTAGCCGACGGTTTAGTGATATTATGTTAGTCACTGATTTTTGTTCACATGCCACGTCAGATTTATAATAACACCCTAATGCCAGGATCACGATCAACTTAACGTAAACTTAACGTAACGTTCACTTAAAGTTAACTTAACTTAAAAAAACATGTGTGATCTCGATTCACGTAATTTAAAGTAACAACTCGAGCCAAACATCTGCATTCTCGAGTATGATCTATGATTTCTACTATTTGTAAAGTGATGATCTGTGAATGATTACAGTTTTCAATCGATATAATAAATGTATATTACTAAACTTTTTTGGTAAATTTAGCTCTCCTATTTTAGTTTAATTACTTTGTTTCAATGTTTGATCACTAGAACATAAGCTAAATAGTAGACCTTTATCTTAAAACAAACAAATGAATTATTAAATAGCCCTGTTGACGTCACTCGCATAATGATTGGATGGCTAGATCACGTGATACCCTTCAAGTAACGTTCACTTAAAATAAAATACCTCCCAGGACATACAGTAGCTCCATGGCTTATTTGGTGCTGATTGACAGCTCACAGCTAAAAGCTTTAAAAAGTTACCAGACCATATTATGTATCCCTACGCCGAACCATAAGATCTGCAAAAACATGTGTTTAGCAGCTGTCACTTCTGACGGTCAAAATTTAGGTATACACCTAAATGTTGACTGTCAGAAATCAGCTGTGAGCTGTCAGTCAGCACCAAAAAAGTCATGGGGCTACTGTATCTTACGTTAGGTTAACTGCATCGTGATCGCTTCCATTTAAACACACGAGGAGATCCTTTACGTTAAGTTACGTTAAGTTAACTTTAAGCCAACGTTAATGTGATCGTGAGCCCGGCACAAACCAGGGTGGTCCAATGTTTTTCATCCGAAGGGCCAAATATGATTAAAATATTGGACCGCGGGCCAACGATTATTTGGTAATCTCCCCAACTTAATAAAGGCTTAAAAACCACCCTTAATAAACTTATATAATATTTGAGTTATTTAACGTACTCTTTCTGAACTGACTGATTCTATCAGAACACCCGCCTTGGTGGCGTAGTTGGCTAACGCGCTTGTTTCGTGTAGAGCCAGACTGCCGAGGACGGGGAGATCGAGGTTCGAATCTCGGTTGGGTGAACTGGGGTTGGTTTTCTCTAAATGTTTTTTTTCACTCTGGCCCCACGCAAATTCAGGTTCACTTCCTCTAAATTCAACCTTCCCGATTCTTAATCCATTAGCGTAATTTGTACTTAAGCGTATAGCCTAAACGGGTAGTAAGATACGGTTCAAAATAAATGAATAATAAATGGATCATCACATGAGAATACTATAAACAAGAGCGAAAGGGCCCACCAGTTTTACCGGAGAGGTGTTTGCACACACCCTCCAGGGTTATTTTACATTGCCACAATCTACAATAGGCCCATGACTTTCTTTGGTGCTGACTGACAACTTTGAAATGTTACCAGACCAAATTATGTATCCCTACGCCGAACCATATGATGTGCAAAAACATTTCTTTAGCAGCTGTCACTTCTGATGGTCAAAATTTAGTTATATACCTAAATGTTGACTGTCAGAAGTCAGTTGTGAGCTGTCAGTCAGCACCAAAGATGCCACGGGGCTACACAGCTTTACTTCTCCTCCGAAGGTAACTAGGCTACAGTTTTTATCGCTCAAGAAAAATCCCTCGACCCCGGCAGGGTTTGAACCCACGAACATCGGCTCGTGCAGCAAGTATTATACTCCAGGAGGACTAAGACCCTCGCGTCTGACAACTTAATAACCAATTACTTATATACAAATTATGTTTTTTGTTGGCAGAATCTCTCAAATTTTAATAAAAAAAATAAGTTTAGGACTAACTCATAATAATAATAATAATTATTATTATTATTATTATTAGCACCGCGTCTTACTACCCGATCGGGTTATACGCACTTACGCTAATGTGTAATGGTAGGGTGATTGTGAGATGAAATAGAGGACCTACAGTTTAACGTGGAATCCGAACCACGGTGGAGGCCTGGCATTCCCCACATTCACAAGATGTCTTGTCAGAGGTGAAGGAAGGGTTTGGTAATCAGATAAATCTTTGCTGGGACCGAGGATTGAACCCCGGCCGCCAGCACAAAAGTCTGACACTTTACCACTAGACCGCCAGGTCACCTACAAACAATTGTACAACTGCGCAAATCGACTAATTGTACAACTGTGCATAAATCATGACGGATTAAGTTCAATAGCTTGAAGATTAAATCTATCATGATATGTGCATTCGTACTATTGTAAGTGTCCTATTGGTTGCATAAAGCTCTCCCGAGTCGAAGGTGGCTGCGTTAACTGATAGCTCGTGATATTGATGATTCATCACACATATTATGTATATGACCAAATTCCTCACATCCATCACAGACTTTACCTTGAAATATTAGTTAATAATTACTCCGAGCACAGGAGGACTCCTGGATAGCTCAGTAGTTAGAGCATTGACGTATTGAGACAAAGATCATGGTTCGATTCCCATGTCTAGGCGTAATTTTTCAATATAAAGTAAACACTATTTAATTTTAGTTATATTCATTTTAATTGTAGTAAGGAGAAATACGAAATGTATAATATAAGGAACATACTTGAATAGAACAGCTAATTAGATTAATTGGCACAACTTTAAAAATTAATAAACATAACATGAAGATAATTTATTAAAAGAGAAACTATTATATCAAGAAATTAAGTCAATTAAAACAGGCATAATAACATTTCTAAAAAATCATTATTATTAGCACGGTGTCTTACTAACCGTTAGGGTTGTACGCACTTACGCTAATGTGTAATGGTAGGGTGATTGTGAGATGAAATGGAGGACCTACAGTTTAACGTGGAACCCGAACCACGGTGGAGGCCTGGAATTCCACACATTCACAAGATGTGATTAATACACAATTTGTCAGAGGTGAAGAAAAGGTTTGGCAATCAAATAAATCTGTTCTGGGACTAAGGATTGAATTCCGTAGCCCCAACACAGAAGTCCTACACCTTACCCCTAGACGCCTTAAAAATCATCATAGAGATTTTTAAGTAATAAAGTTCAAAAAAGTTTCCCATGGGGTCACAAATAAGTCAGAAACAGTGCCTCAACCAAACGGAGGTTTCGCTTGGCTCCTTTTGCCAGCTTGAGCCCTTCAACACTGGGCCTCACTACTGTCAATACTGGGTGATGCTAGCGCTCCTAGTGTTGAAGGGCTCAGCTGCCATTTTAACCTGGAGGTTGACTGTCTGGGTATATTATTTGTCTGTGCCCGGGGATTGTTTACAATTAGATATTCAACCCTAAATTTAGGGGTAGTTCACTAAAGGGCAAAAAAAAGAAGACAAAATTTATTTTCTAAAAATATGCAATAATAAATTTACATTACAAACAAAATTACAACAATTATTTTCCCATAAATGACTTTGAGTGTATTTTACATAAACAGAAATTCTCAATTTTGATAATATCTGCAACTATTTCCTATATGAAACAACTTAACATTTTAAAGTTGTAGTACTATTAAAAATACAAACATTTTATTTGAAATATATATTTTAAACCCATAGTTTCTGAGATATAAGCACATATACATATACATCATTATTTATCTTGGGTCTTTGAAATGTTAAATTGATTGCTATTCTCTTTGGTGGACAGCGATATACTGCTTTTCTCAATGTGTCCGTAACAGTGTATACTATCTCACGTATGATCTTTGGTGTAGTGTTTCTGTAACAATGTATACTATCTCGTGTCACAAACCTCTCTAGTATTTAGTAAATGTCTATGTTTTAAGATGCATCGTACAGTTTGTTTTTTAATGTGGCCCCCATTATAATTTTCACTTTTCAATTTGACTCTTGAGTTCAATCGCGTCTGCCAATCCTGTCCCAGAGATACCTATAAAATGGCAGTCAACGTTCCAAGAGTATCATTTTACCAAGTCTATAAAAAGAGTACATAGCCTCCAAACGGTGCGTTTGAACAAACAAGGCTCATATTAACTCGTCCTGTGAAGAGATTACCCAGATTGCCACTGATACAATGATACAATGAAGATAATACTTTTAAAAAATGATAACATCACCTTGCTTTATTTGTCATGTTGCACGGAGCTGACGTCAAACTCACCGTAACCACTTAGCTCCGTGAAGGACACGAATCATTCTCTTCAGGTGTGGGGAAACATCCTTGAACTATGGTCGACAACATATAGATTGCGAGCAAGCGCATATTTTAAAGTTCAATTTCCATTGGAAAGGGTCTTTTAGAAAATACAAACTTTATTTCGAGGGAAAAAATCTAAAGCATGTCGCCATATAATTAATGTTATTATTGAAGTACTATAATATCGATCAAAAGTGACAGTTTCATTACATAAAACTTGACGTTTGAGTACCTAAAAGTTTATCTATTAGCTTTTTGAGTTGGCAGATAAGCCCCTTCCTATGAATATTGAGCTGTAGCTCTTAGCTGCAGGTTAGCAGGGAACCAGAATATAAAAACCCTTAACAATAATGTAGAGGTGTGCGAAGTTTCGAAACTTCGACTTGGCTTCGAAACAAATATCATCTTTGAACTTAACTTAAAAAAAAAAGTCCTGCTTCGATCATTATGAATCTTTTCTAATAATGGTCAATTATTACCATTCTTAGCTGTTATGTACAGTACAAGACAATATCCACACGAAAAAAAAAATCTGAGATAATTGAATTGTAAACTGTCACAATAACTTGATTTATCAAAATTGCAGCGTCGCTCCTCTTTTGTAGTGGAAGCGACGACTACAGCTACAAGGAATTTAAAATTGAAAGGTTAAGACACGCAAAACATAATAGTGCAATAAAAGTTAGAAAATATGTTTACTGGTATTAAGATAATAGAGAATAATTACATATTCATAGACACTAGTGCAGTGTAATCTTTCCACTGTTTAATGTCGGACGTAAACAATGTAACAAAAAACATTGTTACCAAATTACCGTGTTAAGTGTGAGGCACCTTAAATTGACTTTCAACCAAGACAACAATGGTTGGGTTGAAGATTGAAAAACGTGTGACTCCTTAAAAAAAACGTGCACACTTTCTAAAACGAAAGTATACTAAACAGTTAACAACAGTAGCTCAAATCGAAATGATTAAATTATGTTATGGTTAAGCAACAATACACAACACACTGCTGCCTTAAGGCAGTAGGTTTCAAATATGAAAAGCATGGTCAAATAATGACGTTAAAAAACTTTTAAAGCTATAAAGTCCGTACTTAAGGAATTACAGCAATAGTTGATTACTGTATCAGCTAGCGAAGGTTAACTCCAAAGAAGAAGAATACGATACCAAAGAAATGTTCCAAATACTGGAACTAATAGTTTACAAAATTTGTAAACTATTAGTTCCAGTATTTGGAACATTTCTTTTGTATTTAATAGTAAAAACAGAGATATCAGGAATCTAGGCAATCAGAAAACTATGGTAGGCCTATTCCTAGCTAGTACTGCCTGATCATCCAATAGTATAGTTAACATTCAACAATAGTCTGGAGGCAGACCACTGTCCTTCACTGGCAAAATGTTCCCAAGCAGCTAGGTTCAGTTGGGTTTGAAGAACGTCCAGGAGAGGCGGTAGTGTTTACGTGCTTAGAGATGCCAGTCTAAACGGGCCGGGACTTTAGTGATCTATCCAATAATAACCATGTTACTTGAAACACAGTCATAATGTTTAAACGTTGTTTAACTGTGTTAATTTCGATACAATGAATCAAGGGAAAAGCGTCACAATATTAAATTAGAGTGTTTATAATGTGGGATGTCCAAATCTATATAAAACACCAATAAGTCACAACATTTGACATTTTCCTTGATATGAATGAAGTGAAGATAATTGCAACAAGTGGGTTTAAATGGACAATATAAATAATATAATAGATCTGTTAGTATCTATATTTACCAGCTCTGTTATGTGTTAACATTAGAACAATTATATCACTGTATTGCTGAACTTTATAATATTATTGAAGATTGGTTTTAGACCTAGTATATTAATATTTACAAACAATTATTATAAATTAACACACCCGCCACTGAGCACAAACAATATATAAGTTGACACACCCAACATGGTTCCATAAACAATTTGATTAGATATAAGGCTGTAGAAGCTCCTTTACATTGTTGTTAGAAATTGAGACATGCTAATCCAAAATAATAACTGCCTGGCTTTTTGTTTAGTTTTTACAATACCATGATGACATTTCTTTAACAATTTAAGCATATCAGGTATTATCTTTTTTGGGACAATTACCCTATTTTCATAAAATATCAAATCACATAGAACCCTCAAGTAGTATTTTATGCTCCAATATCTGGATAAACTATCCGGCATATTTCTTTTAACAATCCATCCTTCCTTAACAAAACTAAACAAGGAAATAATACATTTTGAGTATTTCTTAGTTTTCATGCCCAGAGGGGCTCGGCTAGATATTGAGGTGAATCAAAAAAAAAAATTATATGCCTTGAGGGGAGTGTTAGGCAGTTTTTCCACTATATTTCATTATTTAATTTAGGGGGGGGGGGGTAACCCTTTTCAGCCCACTCTAATTGGACATGCTATGGCTGAAATTTTCTAAGTGTCGTCTGAAAACTATTGTGTACGAGAGAAAGAAACTTTCGGGTACCTCCTTCTCCCCTACACACATTCAAGGCAATGTGAGATTTTGATATTTTCGCTAATTTGTATGATTATATTATATACATCAATGTATGTGATAGTTAAATCAAGTAATCAAGTTAATAAATAGGTATGAACAGCATTATTAACTTCCTAACTCATGACTTGATTATTTTAAATAAGTTGATGTTGGCTAATATTTACTATGACTTTGGAAGTAAGCCCATTTTAAAGATCTTATCTCGTACCAGAATTCTACCTATAGTAGTATTTTAGTAGGATAAAAGACCTTCCAAAGTAAATATCTACTACCATTTTAGAAGGCAGTTTATTCTACATAAATACGACCTTACTACATTACGACAGTAAGATTCTGGTAAGAAATAAGACCTTCCAGAACGGGATTCCTAACAGAATCAGGTTATGCCAATACTTCCTACAAGCCTATATATAATCTAAGTGATCGTTTGAACGTAAGACTATGAATAAAGTATAGTATTCAAAATAATGATAACAAGTTATTTGCTAGATTATTTCATTATATTTATCATACTTTTATTATATTGTTTATTTATCTTATTCTGAAAACAATATAAAAGCTACTAGCTAAATTTAAAAATATTTTAGTCATGGCAGAATGTAAACAACAAAACATATTTTAATATATCAAAGAGTTTAGTTGTATTTGTACACTATTAGGTAGCTGTTATAAACTGAATTGTATGTCTCTTAATGTGAATTTAATAATAATAATAATAATATGTTATCACTTATTTATAGTGGTGCCACTGTTGGGAGATGAGTGCTTGGAAGACTCAGACTGCCAGTTGGGAGCCAGCAGCCTACTTGCCTGTGTGAACTCAAGTTGTGATTGCACCCTTCAAGCCTACGTCAAGGATGGAGAGTGTCGACCCAATAAATGTAAGTCCCCCAGTAACATTGTGGCAAGCCAAAATAGGATTTCCCATGTTTTTGTATTTGGGTTCGTTTCAGTGCGTTTTAAATATTTAACATTGAAACAAAAATTACAAGTAATAAGTTAGTAATAAAAATATAATTTAAAATTTATAAAAAAGGATTCATAATCATTTCATTACTATAACTATCAAGTTCTTATGAACACATTTGTATCCATGCATACTGCTAGAATATACAAACATAAAGTTTCAATTAATTGCATTTTGGAAATTTGATTAATAAAATTATTTTATAAGCTAAAATCTAAAAATTCAAATAAGCAACTTTCACTATCACTTAACTCACAAAATCACTTTTGAACTAATTCACTTTAGTCTTATGTTAATTTTCCTTGGCTTCATAGAAAGTTCATTGAGAACTTTATCCTCCCCATGTGGAAAGACCATATCTGGCCAGAACTGGTCCATATCTGAGCCAGATATACCCAGATCTGGGACAAATCTGGCATTCCCATATCTGTCGAATTCCAGTTCTGTGTCAGTTCTGGCATTTTTCCACATGGGTCCGTAACTGACACCTCTGGATATATGTACATGAAGCCCATTAAGTCTGCCTTTATTTTTGGAGTTCCTCATGTATGATTTCAACAGCTTTAGGGACGAGAAAGTGGTAGGTACCTTGCCCCAGTGCACAAAATTATCTAGTTTTATCTCAAAATAACTTTTATGTAAAAAAATTTTTTATCATCTACAGCTAAGGCCTTCTTTTTTTTCTTAAAAGATAACCTGCAGGAGTGCGTATAACCTAAACGGGTAGTAAGACGCGGTGCTAATAATAATAATAATAATAATAATAATAATAATAACCTGCAGGACTATTCCTGACAAGATGTAAATTTAAAAAAATCCATAGAAATTTATGTATTTCTAAATTAGGAAACAAGAAAAAAATTAATTTGAAACGTAATCCAGTGCTATGCAGGCACAATTCACTAGTAAAATGATTGTTTATATATATCAGAGGAAAAGGGGCAAAGTTATTATCATATAAACAATGGTTGCTTCGTGGTGTGAATTACTAATAATAACTCTCTTTCTATTTAGTACATTGGCTTCTGAGAATAGTAGTTCTTAGAGTGCTAAGGTGTGTAAAAATAAGATTTAGCCCACTTTACCAAATATCTTTGAAATCTCCAAGTAAGTACCTTCAAAGGCGCCCGCAGAATTTTTCTCCAGGGATGGGGGGCAAACCAGGGGGTGTTGGGGCTAGAAGGGGCATGGAATAGCCCCAAGTACGGTGGAGTGCTCAGGTTCCTCTCCCTGGATAAAAAAAATAAAGCCTCAAAATACGCTTTTCAAGGCAATCCTTATCTCCTAAAAATATGGTAAACCATAAGAAAATTAATTAGAGAATTCATAATAAAGTGTTTAGTTCGCATTATACGTCCACACCAAATTTAAAATAATGTAGTCATTTTAAAAGTCTTCGCCTTTTAGACATATAGGTATTAATTTTTTCTTAAAATTTGGGTTGGTAAACTGTACGCCTTCAATCACTGAGTACTATTAAATACATTAATGTCTAGCATTAAAAAAATCTTTAATAGTTTTTTTAACGTTTATATATCGATTTACTTTGTTCTAGATTTGAATGAGGACTGCAGTGTGCTAGAAGACTGTCAGCACATTGAGAACGCCAAATGCCAGCAATCAGTGTGTTCTTGTATCGAAGGCTACAATGCCAGCAGCAACAACGTGTGTCAACTGGTGCCAACAACACAAAGTACTCAACAGAGACAACTACCACCAATACAATGTATGTACAGCCTGCAAAAACAATAACGAGGTCCATTTTGTATAGCTCATCTTAACAAGAACACGTAGTAATACAACACTCACAATGTTATCTAACTATCAGCAATATGATATATTTTCAGAATTATTAAATATATTATAGATTAAACAAGTTATTTAAGCACTTACCTTGGCTATTGAGCTCGCGGTCACATTATGACTTCTTTGTTGAATATTAATATATAACTTTGGTAAGCCTGGGTGGTTGGATATGAATGGATCTGGAGGAGAGAAGGGTATTGCCCTAACATACAGTCATTAATGTTCAATATTCACGAGATACAGCGAGTAAGAGATTTGATCGTGCTTAGCTACGTGGTTTGTTTAGTGGAAAATTGTTTTCTTTAAGTATTAATAACCGAATTATCATCTGGTCTAAGAGTCGACAACTCACGTATAAGATAATACAGATGGCAATTTGTATTAATCTATAGGACGAAAAAAAAACTCAACAGAAAAACACTATCTCCATTGATTGGACACGCACACAAAACAAAATAGTGGTTATATTACAAAAATTTACACGCAAGGCCGTAGTCAGGTTTTTTTGGGGGAGGGGGTTCAAACCCCCCTGCAATTTTATAAGCAAAATATATATGGCTTTATTTATGGTTAGAACAATCCAAAATTAAGGTACAAGTATAAATTAGGGGGCTGTGTCACCATAAAAGCACTTCAGAGAGCTTCTAGAGGTGTTTATTATCTAGAATGTTTCCTAGCCTTCGGCAGTTATGGGGTTATGTTGCCATAAAAAAAACTTCATATAACTTCTGGAAGTATCTAATATTCAGAATTTTTCCTAGCCTTCAGCAGTTAGGGGTTTGTGTGGTCATAAAAACCCTTCAGAGAGCTTCCAGAAGGTTTTTCAGTTAGGGGGCTATGTTGTCATAAATAAACATTTCAGATAGCTTCTAGAAATGTTTATCATTTAGCATTATTTCAAGCCTCCAGGAAATGTGGGGTATGCCCATCAAACCCCCCTTAAAATTATGGGCTGGCTACGGCCTTGTTTACGGGTGAGTTAACTCTCCAAAACGAAGCAATACAATGTGAAGTTTGAGGTCAACTGAAGTATCTGCACAAGCGGTCTAATAAACACTATACTACTCTACCACAAGAGGTAGAGGGGGAAAGAAACCAATCCCCAACAAGAATATGGTCAGGAGGCCTGACCTCTGGTGGCATTACCAAACAACAAAAACAGCAACAACACCTCTTATAACTCTTACATTAGTCACGATATCCGTTCATTTTATCTTATTATCTATTCTCCTCTAGTCCGAGATCTCAACGCTTTTCAGAAATTCTCAGGATCAATGTCTCATTTCCATACAAAGAGATGCTTCATAATATCACAACTCACCAGTTTCTTTCTCATCTCTTGTTTCAGTTTGCTAGCTAGTAGTACCATGTATGTTCTCGTGTGATTTCTAGTGATTTAGGAATATCCAGAGTAGTGTGCTTGAAATATTTAGGCTTCATGAATTCCAGCCTCACCACGTGTTGTTTCATCAAGAGAAAGTTTCTTCAATCGAGTGGCATACTTTGGGCACTTGAACAAGTAATAATAAATAGGAACTTTTCCTTAAAGTTTTATTCTCTGATGAATAGAGCTTTACGAACAATAGGGCAGATCGCTGACACAATATGCGTTATTGGAGTGCAGAAAATCCACGGTGGTTGCGTCAAGTTTAAAGACAGCGTCCTTGAAATGTGAACGTTTGGCTTGGACTTAACGGAGACTAATTGATTGACTTTTTTTTATTAACGTTACATTGAATGGAGACAAATACGTAACCTTTCTGGATCAAGGATTGCCATTGCTGCTAAAAAAAACTTAAACCCACTAGAAAGGCAGAGCATGTGGTTTCAACATGATGGTGCCCCTGCCCACTATTCTAGAATTGGACAGGTATTGGATCGAAATTAAAATAGCCGTTGGATCGGTAAGGGTGGTACAATTAGTTGGTCTGCTAGATCACTAGATTTAATATTATCAAATTATTTATTATGGGATTACCTGAAAGAAAGCGTTTTCTATTATGTACTGCCAACTTCAGAAAACATGATGGAATGCTTTAGAATTGCTTGCAGATATATTGATCGAGAAAGACTAATATATACTCCCAATTCCTTTTTAAAGCGAATTGAAAGTGTATTGAATTAGGTCATTATTTCGAACAATAAATAATTGTTGTAATTTAACATTTCGACACTGATGAACTAACGTTTGTTTTTTGTTTGTGAAACCATTTTGCTCGTATTTTTCTACACTACAGAATCTAGTAGGCAATAAAATAAAAACTGTTGCAAAAATATCATACGTATTTCTATACTATATTAAATATAATCAAAAATATACCTCGAGTGCTAAAGTATTTCAGACAAAAGTTGCTTCCCTCCCCCATTGCATACGGTACTGCAATAAAAATTACAGGGTCCCATTTGAAAAACGATAGTTGATCTTGACATGACCTTGAAGACATCCATTAAATAAAAAATAGATCATGTCATTTTGTCAGCGTATTTTAAAACCAAGCAACTTTATATGAAACAATTTTTTAAATTTGTTTATGTTGGCTACACTTTTGAGTAAAGCATCATTTCCAACTAATGTTTTAGTGCGGAAAACGGCGGTGACCTTAAACACTCCCATTAATACAGCCCCTTTTGTGATTTTTTGTAAAATGGCATCCAGTTTTCAAATTAAAATTTTTAGGTAAATTTATTATCATGTGACACATAATTTCACACTAATTTGGCACACCTAAGCACGATGATGACCTATAAAATATTACCAGATTAAAAATAGTGACTATTTTCAAAAATAAAACATACTACCAATGAATAATTATAGAAATAAAAGGCAATAATTTAATTACTACACAGAGTAATTTAATCATATCTGAAGACTTTGATATAATTACAGATTTTGTGAAGCATATACATCTTTAAAATTCAATTGGGCTAAAAACAACTAGAACATTAGTTTGCGGCCGTGTCATAAAGGTACAGTGGCTCCGGGTCATCTTCTTCCTCACGGCTGCTGTTAGAGTCGTTCTTGTAACATAACGTCTCAAATTGAAATTAAATTTTCATAAAAATTACACAGGTTAGCAATAAAGAGAAGTATTCTCCCTCAAACTATATGCCATTTAGTGTTTCAGTATGTACATAGGTTGAATAGTTGTAGTAGCAGCAGCCACAGCAGTAGTAGCAGCAGCAGTAGTAGGTGTTTTAATTAAACACTCACCCATCAGGTCCAGAAAAGCAAGTTCCTCTGCAATGTGTGAAAAGCAGCGAGCACGGTAAACCAACAATATTGCATGAGCACCGGGACTTGCAACTACTACGGCATCCAAACTTTACAAGCTCCCGGCAGGCATAAGATATTGATGGGAGAGTGCTACACCTTGGCATCCACGCTCTATCCACATTTTTGAACCATCCCCATTCCTGAAGACTCGGAAAAAAAAAGGCTGAGTCAAAATAAGCTTCAGTTATTAGTGAATGAAGAGCAGCAGCAGAAGTAACCTGAAGGCATGTTCTGTCTTTTGTCACGTGCTTGGCACTCAAGTGAGACTATGCTCCAGAATATGTTTCAATATCAGCGTTCGTAATGATATATACCCGACCACTTCCACCAATAAAATCTCCAATAACTCTTATAAATACCTGTTCAATATCAAATGGTGCTAATAGTACGATATATTTGTCTTCGCCATACATTGAAGGCCAGCTCCACTTAATTAGCTTTGCGAGGGCGAAGAGTGGCTGATCCCTACATAAGACAGGTTGTTGATCTTTATTAAGATGATGGGTTGCTTCCTTAACTAAATTCATTCCATGCCTAACCATTGATAAGGAAGTCGTACTCTCGTAAAAGAGTGACAATAAAGATCTAAGTTCAGGGCAAAGTGATTCTGGAACCTTTCTTGCATAACAACCAGCCCACGCGATATCCTATGGGAAAGGGCCATCCATTCTAGCTCTATTAGCATGACAGTGCTGCAACCAATGTCGTTCTTACAGCTTTAATATGTATGGCTGTGTAAAAAGTGACTTTGCAGTTTCATCGTCACATTTTGTATGCAGGTTCTCTATTGGGAAGAACAGTGGCCTTGACCATACTCTAGAACTCTGGCAGCTCTGGTACTTGCCTGCTTGACAGATTCATGACTGTAAAGGAAGAATTGTATGGTATTTACTATCCTTTACTAACATTTAAGGGAGGATGGAACAGGGAAATTCCAGTACCCCGGAAAGAATCTTGAGATGTTACATCACTCATATTATGGTCTGTATAATTATATGCTCCTACAGTAAGTAGCCCTTGATGGAAAGTTAATGGACAAAGGACTCTCTCTTCCTTTGCTCGTTGAACCACAGTTTGAGCGAGAGCCGATGTAATTTCTTTTAATCGATTTATGTAGATGGAGAGTCCCAGCCAATGCATAACATCTACGCTTTCTGGGATTCTATTTTTGTTGTACGTAGATAAAGCCATGTAAATGGGTAAGGGTGGTTCTTGGTTTTTATAATGTCTTACCACGAAGAGCCATACAAAAACAAATTAACAGCTGCAATTAGGGACACTGGAACATATGATTTTTGGGATTTCACTTCAAACAAACCATTAAACTTAGCATTTCAGCAGACATATCTTTACGCAAACACTTCACAAAACGTTCAAAATTAATTGCATCATCATCTGCGTTCTCAAAAGGTGTACCTTGAAATAAGTTTGTGGTGTCACGCCCAAACACATATTCTTTGCCGGATTTCTCCACTCTTAGCTGCAAAAGTGGGACAAGATTCTTTCCCGTGGCCTACTGGTGTGAACTTTAAGTGTTGTCTTGTCACTGCCTGTCATTTCCATCAATTTGTTTCTATACATCCTTGTTAGAAAACTCATTTTAAAAACAAGGTCATTGTCTTCTTGACAAAGCTTGTGTGTTACAAAAGAAGCAGCGTGTGCAAAAGCAAATGCTTCACTAGTGCGGCCATCAGGGTGTGGCTCTGATGATATCTGCTTTAGCTTGTGATTATGGTGATTGTACAGTTATGTCAAGCATAGCTTGTGATATTTAGTATCCTGTGCTCTTAAATCACCCGAACCTAGCTTGTATAGTAGTTTGCTTTCTCTTAGGGACTTTGCCGCACTCCTTACATGGCTATCCATTTCTAATGTAGATGCATTTATTAATGGCTAATCCCATTTGGGACTACAGTCGCAGAAGAAGCACACTTTAGATTTATCATTTACAGATGGTGCACAGCCTCTTGTTAAGGGACACTCACCTGATATCTCCCACTTAGTGTCAAAGCTAGAATACAGCCTGGCAGAGGGCTTGAAGCCGAAGTATTCTTGCAGACGCGTTCCTGAGCGTGGGTGACACTCTTATTATTGGAATAATTGTAACATAACTTATGCCAGCCAGCACAGTGTTAACAAATTAGGTTGCAGCCCATCACCCACATCTAGGGTTTTCAAATCTATATTTATAGTTAGCTGTCCAAGTGTAAACAATTTGTGAAGAGTGTCAGCAAGCAAAAATTGCGCTTTACTTTGTCTTGGTTTTTAGCAGGGTTACAGAGATCATCTCCATCACTTTTTTTTTTTTTTGTCACAAGCAGCATTTTGTCCAGTCGGACTGAGAACCTTCAAAAACCCCTGGGCAAACCACTCGAAGGATTTTAGGACTTATCATCATTCACTGGGGCCAAAGAGGAATATAGATAACATCAATCTGGAAAATAACATGGGGACAGTTAAATTACACGTCGAACATTAACGCTTGAATTAATAACCACACTTAAAATCAAATATTTAGCTAGAAAAAAAAATCATACCAAGACAAAATGAGGTGATGGCAAATTTTTGGAGGTCACAACCGTTTTCAGCACTAAAACTTTAGTTGGAAATAATGCTTTTCTCACAAGTGTAGCCATAATAAAAAAAATTAAAAAGACAGAAGCTATTTTTTTCAAAAGGCCGCCATTTGGAATCATAAGGGAAAGTTCTTTGGGGTCCCCTTCCAAAATGGATCTCTGAGGTCTAATATACACACCTGCAAAGCGGCTTGCTTGAATAACCAAGTGCAGTATTCTTTTAATATTTGTCTCCTATCACATTCACTAAGGGCTGAAATTTAAATATTAGAAGCATCTGTGCACGAATATGTGCACCTCAAAGCCGGGATTTTAATACACAAATTTGATTTTATGATTAATTAAAAACTGGTTTGGAAGGAATTAAATGAGATTTTTTTTGTATTTTTGAAGCAAAGAAAAATGTTGCCAGAGGTAACCACGCAATTTACCCCAGGAAACGTCGCATATTTCTGCTTGTCTTAAATATTGTAGTGTGAGAGCAGAAAATAGGAGAGCGGTATTTTAAAATTAGAATTTAAAATAGTTTCATAATGGGTCTGGAAAACCAAAGGCAATTATTTACAGTAGGCATACCTATTGTGTTTTATCTTTCAAATGTAGAGCTGTTATAAATATAAAACTAAAATTATAGCCAGTTTTGTTTCATTTCTCAATCCAAACAAATATCATGAATTAATAATTTTTATCCACAGTTCTTTGTAATGTGTTCAAGTAGTGTTCTCCTACTCCCCCACCATGTTTATTCGATCTCGAAATACTTATATCAATGATTTATCTTAATGCAATTATTTTAAATGCTAAGCTCAATATAATAGTATATAAGTAAATTCTAACTTCTCATTTGTTTCTATCGGGTTAGTTTTTGTTATACATCCACAAATTAGATCATCATCGAACTCTTAGGGCTGAGTAATTTATACGGGACAGTATGAATAGATAAATAATACCTACATTAATTTAGCTATCTGTTGATATGGATTTTCTTTTTAATAATATACAAGCTAAGCCTATTATTCTAAGCTATATTGTGTCAGCAGTTAGTTGATATTAAGTGTAAACTTATTTAGTTGAATCAGCAAAAATTTAATGGACATATTTTAGATAGATTATACATTGTAAAAGTAATTTATTTTTATGTTGTTCAGTGAAATCGGTAGTAGCGCTTTGATTTAAACTACCTTGTGTAGTCAATGGGTAATTAGTTGTTAAAGTGTAAACATAAAATTTTGTCATAATAAGCTTTGTTCAGCTCTAAAGCTATTTGTGCGCATGACAATTTTAATATATTTTATGTCGTCATAATGCTTACGCCATCTTGCAGTTTAGTTCTGTACTTGAACTAGCTGGTAAATTTTAGAAAATAGGAAAGGGTAACTATTACAAAACTAAAAATAGGTTGAGCTAAGTTTTGGCAGAGTGGACAGATTCACAACCATACCGTGTCTTTTTACTTTTCTATAAAATGTCACTTTCAATTAATATAGCTTCGACACTTCATTGTGTTGTTTCAAGTATATTTTGTATAATCGTAACAAATTCAATTTCTCCTAGCACAGGTGAGTTTAATTTTTTTTATAATCTTGTGATTTTGTCATTTTAATGCCTGTTCTCATTGACCTAGTTTTAGGTGACAATCCGGTTTGGTCTGCTTCAAACCTGTCACCATTTTAATACAATCTAGTTGGACTGTCACTATTAAGCATAGGCTACTTAAAAACTTTTTGGTCGTTTGTTATTAGACATAATTAAGTAGTTTGGTAATTGTTATATTTCGTCCAATTAATAAGTAACACATCAAACTGAAGCTAAAAATTCTAGTTAAGAGTACAATATACCATAGCACAGTAGTTGCTAAACAATTGAAATCTTTTTGAAGGACATCTGCAATTTTGGGGGAATAAGCTATTTATTAGTTGTCTTTTAAAGAAACAGTAATTCTATTACGGTAATTCATAACATATAAGTTAGATAATTATTTTATAAGCTGTTAGCACTGTGACCCAGACTTTAGAGGAGTAGCCTAATCTTGTAAATAAAGTCCAATCTTCACACAGCAATATAGTTTTTCCATCAGTCTGTCACTATTCACTTGCCATAATATTATTAGTAAAGCAGATCCCCTCATATAGTGGA
The DNA here is from genome assembly GCA_901482245.1 of Timema douglasi. Taxonomy (NCBI): domain Eukaryota; kingdom Metazoa; phylum Arthropoda; class Insecta; order Phasmatodea; family Timematidae; genus Timema; species Timema douglasi. Next base: position 4,754 of record CABEEJ010001125.1, on the reverse strand, counting down.
TCAGATTCCAGGGCCCTGCTGTAAAGTGGAACATGGCCTTTTTTAAACTTTAAAATGCATATTAATCGTGTAAACTGAGGTTGTATTCGAGTAGTCCAAGACTCCCTAGTCGGACCCTTGAGTTTTAGACTTGATGCAGTCTTGGTGATTTTACACTTCAACCGTATGTAAAATGGCGGAAAACGGAAGTCTGTGTTCTAGCAGACAAAACAATTGCCAGTCAAACACCGCTAGAAGGCGCATGGCTGGTAGTCTTCCATATCCATGGTTACCAAGACCTTGAGAATACTGCATCGGTCTTGTCCGCGACTATTCAGACAGATCTACACTTGGTCATGTGATTGCCAATACAGCTATCAAGGCTACAAGCCAAGGCGACGCCGCATAAGTAGACTATTCGGATAAAGCCTGACTGAACTACTGACACACACAGAATGGTTAAAAACTCTGGAAGAGCGAGACAAGCGCCAAACATAATGAACATTTAGGCTACTATTTAAATTCGATGTATTAGTGGAACACCGTATAACAGGCCCCTACTTTATGAAAAAACATACACTTTGAAGAATTTAATTGTGGCTTCAATTGATTTAATAAACTCAGGGTGTCTACCATCCGGGAAAATCAGGGAAAACGGTAATCAGCCGGGAATTTGAAGTGATCAGGAAAAAACGGGAATAAGTCAGGAATTTGGTAAATCACAATAAAAATCTGGGAAAATGATATTTTAATCAAAATATGAAATACAATAATCATTAAATCAGTAAATTATGTCATTTTTTTGTTAGTGGCTGTGTAATATATTTTAATTAATAGTAAACAATTTTAATACGAATTAAAAAAATATTCAAATTTTAAAATTTATTATTATTCATAAAAAAGGTTAATAGAAAAATGAGGGTGAAGAGGGNGGGGGGGGCGGAGGGTGCGAGTTAGGAGGATGTGACATACTTTTTTAGTCGGAAATTTTAGGAAATGATCAGGGGAAATCAGGGAAAAGGTCGGGGATTTCATTGGTCAAGTTGAGTAGACACCATGTAAACTGTTAAAGACCTAATAAATTATATTTTATTGGTTCTACCATAAATGGTTTATCAATGGTTTAATTTATGTCATTTGGGTCAAGGAGGTTGTTAAGGAGGAAATAAACCGGCATTATCCGGGAAAGAACAAAAGTGTTGAAAAACCCGCTTTACATCCACAAAATTGGGATATTCTATATCAGTCAGATGCATGGATTGATTATGTTAAGCTATTTACAAATGAGAACAAAATAGGCCTGAGAATGGGATGTCCAGTAAGAAGTGAAGAGTCAAGGATATTTTGGGGACAGACCTATTGGAGGATATGTTAACCTCTGACCTGGGCTGTGGGGCTGGTACGCCAAACCTCCTAGTCAAAACTCAAGACTCCTCTATTTTTCTACCGTTTGACTCATACTCCCTCATAAATGGCTAAAATATGTTAAATTGTAATAAAAAATTGACTGCATTAAATTGTAGAACATGGAATTTAATCATCATACTACATAGGTCCAGAAAGCATAAAATATATTTTTCAACTAAAAATTTCAACTTTTTTGGGAAATTTATTTGTGGATTTAAAAGATGACAGGCTGCTGGGGCGGCAGCCTGTCATCCACTTTTAAATTCGATCCTGCTTGGTATAGGCATTCAACAGCTTAGTTCAGTTGGTAGCCTGTCTGTCTACTGAGCTAAGGGTCTCGGTTTCGATTTCCGGCATGGCTGAAAAATTTGTCATTAGTGAAATACGGGTTTACCCTTTCACGGTAGTAAATTAACGGCCGGGGACTGGCTATTGAGCCTGTCCTAGTCTTAGGTTAGAATACAAGGTATATAAAGCTAGAACAAGCCTAGTGAGCTGGCAGTGGAAAAATATATGAGATGAATAAAAAATTGCCACACGCTGGAAACGGTAATGGATGTTAAAAAAATATATTGGGATAGGTAGGGATGTGAAAAAAGTATTGCTACTTTACTTGTATCAATATTTTCCTTTCGATACTAGTATATTTCTGTAGGCCTACTTTTTACTTTGTATTGAAATAAACAACTTTATTGTTATCTTCACTCGTGCTGGGATTAAATGTTTACTATGGTGGACTGTGGAGGAAGAACAAATGACACGATTTCTCAATTCTCACTCATTTTCTGCAACTCTATCATTCAATCTCATTTAGATCATCATAATTCATAGCTATGTTCTTTCATCATTGTTTATCAATATAGTATGT
>CABEEJ010001124.1:115441-179766 GCA_901482245.1 Timema douglasi | reverse complement strand
TAGATGTTTCCATGAAGTTTGCCTCTCATGAGTAAAGAAAGTGTTGAATTTACATCCTATTTGTGCAATAACAAATACACAGCAAACAAAACATTTTGCGGAACAATTCGGAACAAACTCTATCGCAACCATGAAAATGTAAATTTTCCTAAGTGTATGAGGGGAGGGGGGTCTACCGTAAAGTTTCCTCCAATATAATAAGATTATCATTTTTGGGTTTATCAAAACGGAACAAACGAACCTCTTCACGGAACAAACCAGAACAAAGATGTAATCATAAAAACTTGAACTTATCATAATGATAGACCAACTATGGACGTAAATGATGGATATCCAGCCAGAAATGTAATCAAAGAGAACTCTACTGAATGTATTGCTCTTTTTGCAAGCTATCTACACTTCCCGGCTCTTGCTACTCTGATGCGTCATCACTGACCAGCCAACGAAATTATCAAACCATAAGTTCAAACAGTTGACCCACAGAGTATTATTTTACGTCTGTGCCTCTGTGCTGAGTCTACTAGGCTGCTTGACGTACACTACCATAATAAAGCTGAAGTCATGTATCCTTGCGAAGCTCTAGAGTTGCCAGTGGTAGTAATGCCCTTAAGGACATGTGAACTATATCAAATATACTGAGGTTGTATTTGCAGACTATACATGAACTCCATACATTTCAATGCTGGCTATATAATTGTTTTATGACAAACTATAATCATATCACTTGTCAACCTATTAGTAACCTGTTATCTCTAAAGATCTTGTCATAGAACGTACATTGATTAGAAGTTTAAACTTATGAAAACTTCATACAAGGGAGGGGAATTACATAAACTGTGCCATTCATTTGGGTAAATAGTATTATGTCTGTGCACATATACACGAGGAAATGACAATAATAACCTCAATTCATCACCATCATCATAACAAGGTGAAATGGGATATTAAAGGAAAATTCAGAACAAGACAAATAAGATCATAAAATTGTTAGAAAGTCACAATCCTTTTAGTGTGTGATGATAGCCTCCAGAGGCCGTCAAGTATTATGTGTGTTATGTTAAGAAATATAGTTAACTGCAATGCATCAAAAGATGCATATTATGCTTAAATACACCACACTTTGACCAAAGTCTATTTTTGATGTATTGATAAAAAGTGAGATCCCTCATGCTTTAGCATAGAGTCATAAAAATCAATAATACAATGACTCAACATGTAGATCAAGACATTTTGATTTGGCAGCTGACCAAAAGTGTCAAAGTAAAGACTTTACAGATAACGTCAAATATGAGCTCAAAACTTAACCTTCGACTATCTTTAAATACACCTATATGAGAAAACCATACAAGATTACTGGATTAATAAAATATTCATGCCTTAATCATACTTCCCCGAATGATGAGACAAAATACTTCAATAGGTTTGGTGGAAAAAGTGTAAGACTTATCAATACATAAATGACCAAACCTGCCCACATTTTGATAGGACTTTATGGCCCAAAGCATAAGTGTTTGAAGACTATGTGCACCAGAGACGAGCAATCACTTTTTATACGAAGGAAGGCCAATGGAAATAATGATCACAAATCTCAGCTTGAGTTATTTATTAGTGAGCTCTAATTATAAAATAAGCTTATTGGAATGATAATTAATCAATTTAGTGCGGGGGCGAAACAACTACTAGGACAAACACTATATAGCAGGATTATCAGGACAGTTAGATTAGGTACAGATTACATTATTTAATTGTTGTTTAAAATTTGGATATGGTATAATAGATGATGTAGACAAAAATATGTAAGTAGATTTAGGTCCCGAACTACCCTTTAGATAGTGGGATAGATGAAAATTAAATAAATAATAATCAATTTAGATTTAGTGTTTATGACATTCAACCAATGATTGCTGATGATAACACAAACTAAAATTGGAGAAGCAATACCTAAACAATATGTACCGTGAGCTATAAACCTAACATGTGAATGGCAGAGACCTATAACCCAAAAACTGCAACTATATAAAAGAGTAGCATACCTTCACAGCTTATGAGTGCACCACCATGTTGTTACATGCAAACCTTTATGGTTGCAAAGGATCCTAATGAGTGGGACAGGAGACTAGAAAAGAGTATATTTGTTCCTATGGTCAGTATTGTTTCTGCTCTTGTTGAGCTTCTTAACATGATTAGGTGTAATTATTGTATATCATAAACAATGTGCCCATAATGATCAACATTTGTTAAATGTTGTGAATTTGATTTAAATGTATATCAACATGTGGGAGCTACCATGAAAAACGGTGTGAGAACAAAAAATTAATTTTCTATGATTCTAATTTAACATGGTAACATAATTTCATCCATTGGTCTGAATGATTAATTTTGATGCTAATTAAGTGCCAAATTATAAATTATTATTTTTCTTTGTCATAGAATTATTACCATACTATTACCATACCATACTATACCATTACTATACCATATTACCATTATTTTTCCTGTTTGTCATAACATAGAAACTTAATTCAAACAGAAATAGTAAAAATAAAAAGAATTAACCTTTAGTGTTATAATTATAATTTGTTTTGACTTACTTAACGCTTTTTATATTACCGCACACAATGGCTGACCATGTCACTAATCATTATATTATGCATAATGAGCTGTGAGGTGGTATTAACTCAGTTACAATGAGATATGACACTAAGAATGTGTTTTAACAGACTTAACCTAAACAAAAATTGGTATTTAAATTTAATTAAGTAGTTTGATAAAACTTTTATCACTTTATCATCCACAATTATTTCCTTTAGAAAAAGCTAAAATTACTTTTGTGATTTTTTTTAAATATTATTGTACCTCCCCTTATAAAGTCCATATTATCTCTATAATATTTATTCCCAAGTCAGTCCATTTTACATCAGACATTGGCTGTATACAATTTAAAATCTAATTATTATCAATGCTAAGGATATCAGGATTATCCATTCTAAATGAAAATAGAGGCCTACTTAGTTTTAAAAAGGTAAGCGTCCTTTAACTGCTATGAACAAAACTCACTCTTGTTGGGCCATACTGATCTGGGAAGTTCCGGTTTAGATCAACTTTATTGGCATTAGGTCGTCCTAGTACACTGCCATAATCACCTAGAACCACAATTATAGTAATTGTAATCAATGAATATGTTAATACAATTAATTAATTTTCAGTTAATGCATTTGGAAAAAAATATTTTTAGTACACATAGTGAATTGATGTATCATGTACAAAATATATTTAAAATATAAAATTAAGTAATTTTGAACATGTTTTTAACTTTGAAAAAAAAAATACATTTATTGGTCTTTAGAGGGTGCTACACTCTATAGATTGTAGTGCAAAATATTAGTATTAGTGTCCTAAATTCCTTTACTATAAGAGTGATTTTTCATGCATGTGTTTGTTAAACAGTTTATGGTGATATATCATTATATTTAAGTGTAGTTGCTAGAGATTAGATTCTTAGTTTAACTATGTTATTAATTAGATTAAATTTTGTAAATTTCAATGGAGTTTTACAAAGTATCCAGACAAAAATACCAAAATTCTATTGAAACTAAAAGTAACTATCTCATGGGTTAGCAACCCATTTTACTAGTTTTATATGGTTACAGTAACTATTTTGAGGATAAGTAGCCAAACTTAGTAGATTAAATTATTTGTCAGAAAAATTCGACTGGAGACAACACTTAGCAGGTGCATTGTGATATTTTGGTCTTGCTAAAAGGTATAAAACTATTTTATTAAATATCCAGACCTAGCTTAATGTTATTGACTCCTTGCTGCCTTTTAAGGGCAATAAATCACAGCCTGACCTTTTACAAAAAACACTTTCTAATTGGTTTTAAACAGATGCATGACTTTGGCACTTTTCGTTCAGGAAAAAGTGCAAGGGAGATGACCGCTTTCACAATAACAATTATTTCTGACAAAATGCTTTTGACAACAGATACACGCAACGTTGGCTGACTTACTCCAAACAAAATCTATTGAATATAGATACAATGCTGTCTAGTTGTTGGTTTTTTTGTTGTTGTTTTTTCCCTGTAGGCACTTGGCACAAGAGAGGTATTCAGCACAGTAGGCTGGCTACACATGTAGTGAGCTCTAAATGACTTGTAACCAGACTGCTTTCAAACCTACATAAAGACTGTTGCTTCAGACTTTCTGGGAAATGAACCAAAGCCTCTTTATGGTAGTTGGAAATAATCTAATTTACATCACTTCAATAATCAGGCAAAATCCAAAGCCTTCTATAACCATGGTAAGATAACTTCCCTATGAATAGTTGAAGTAAATAGTAAACTAAATCCTGGAGTTGAATGAATATCTGAGTAGGTGGAAAATTGGACTAAAGAGCTAGACTGAAATAGTTGACCATGAATCTTTTTAAAAAGACAGTATACCAGAGTAATAGACCAAAAGGTATTTTACAAATTATAATACATATAATAGTAATATTGTTGGATATATTACCTTCTTGTGCTCTTTGGTAGCCATCAGGATTCATGGTTGGCATTATATGAATGCGAGTAGTATTAATAAGATTTGTAACTTGAAGATGTGTTCCATAGTTCTCACAGAGATACTTGAGAAGTAATAGTAGCATCTCACGACCCACCACCTCATTGCCATGCATATTGGCTACATATTTGAACTCTGGCTCCCCAGGTTCATGAACTCCTGGATTGTCTGATACTTCCAACACTAAAAGATCACGACCTTCTACACTGGTTCCAACAGAATACAACCTGGTGATACTAGGATAATTTGTGGACAAAGCATTCATTTCCTCTTTTAATTCTTCATTGGAATGATGTTTAAATGTTGTAGGAGTTGCAAAACCATTTTCATCCATTTTGGGGTGAAATATTATTTCTACTTGGTTATTTAGGTTTACATCTGCAAAATTAAATTGTATTAAAAAGCTATTTTAACATGATTTAATTAAATCTTAATAACAATCTACTAAAAATAAGCCAAGTAATAATACAGTTAGTGATTTTAAAACGATTATTCTTAGCTTCATAATAAAAAATTTTTAAATTCTTTAATTGTATATATGTCACACCCCATTTGTGAATTTTCCCAGTTCATGAATCAGGCAAATTTTTGTCTATTCAGTGAACTAGTCTCTCCTCCTGACCATTTAACTCACTGGAAAAATAATAGTCCAGTTCATGAATTGTGGAGCGCTTGTACTGAACAGCTCCAACCGTTACCCAATTTATGAAATAGATAATTTTTACTCAATCTGTGAAATAGTCAAGTGGAAAAGAGGTTTGTTCTTTAAGTAAACTTAACTTTTAGTTATTTTTGAATGGAAGGTTAGGTTAAGTTAGGTTGCTTTAGTTTAATATAATTTCTTAAAAAGAATTTAAGTTTAGATAGTACAATTATTTCTAGTTTATGAAATGGCCATAGTTAATGTAATTTTTGCCCAGTTCCTGAAATAGTCAAGTGAAGAAGCACATTCAACAAATGAGCAGAAATTTGCCCAATTCATAAAATGGGCAATAAGATATATACATATCTTATATCGAAGTTGATGGTTCCATAAAAAAAATTTGATGTATAAAAATGTCGACGTAGAAAAACCATTCTTTTTAAACATGGTATTGTGTAATTTATTTTGTTTAGAAATATTTCTTAATCAATGCAATCATTATAAGTGAATATGAATCACATTATGCAGGCTTACAAGTTGTGTTCATAAAGCTAATTTAAAACAAACCAGAAATAAATGTGTTGAGCATACCTTGAAAAAACAATAGTGAACATAAGCTGTTTATTAGAGATAATAAAACAAACTGAAGCTGATTTATAGAGGAGGAAGGCTACGTGTGAAAAGGGGTAAGAGAATTGAGGAGACAATAACATCCTGCTAGGCGACCCGTTGGCGTCGCCATGATTTTGACCAAACATTTCCTTCTTCCTCTGGGGACATCTCCATTCTATTTTTATTTTCAATTACTTCTCTTATGCCATCATCATTACGATGAGAAAAATCCCGATTGGTCTTGAAAAAAATTTTATACATAGTTTTTTTCTCGATATATAGAAACAGTTTTTCTATTTAATATTCGAGGAGTCACCAAAACTTGAGTGAGAAAAGTTTAATTCAAAACTTCAGTAAAGTCTCAATAATCTGCAATTGAATTATCTGTGAGTGTTTCTTAAGTAATATAGTTCAGGGTTAGGCAGAAACTGTGGAGTAATCTCTAGTTAGTCAAATGGAAGAGTAAAAGAGTTTTGATACATTGTTGGACTATGCAGAGCATCATGGATGTTCTGTCAATGTGAAAAATGAGAACTGTCATAAAAAAAATGTCAAAAATAAGTTAAAGCATAAAATAATACAAAATAGCTTAAGAAAACATATTTAGAAGAAAATATTATACAGGCTGCTTTGTATTTTTAAGCATATCTATGTAAAATAGTTTTATATGTATGATTATCCATGATATAAATACAGTTTATTTGTCAACATTAAAGGAAACGTAATTTCAATTATCAGTGCAATCTCCAGTACCGATTAAACCAGATAATCAGGAGTTTACTGTATTTAGCAGCATACATACAGTTCATAAATAAAATATGTCCCCTAAGTTACCTAATACACATACAATGTTTGTATGGTTTTTCAGAATGATGAAAATATATTATAATGCCATCCCAAAAAGGTTCATATGTTCAAGTAAAAGGAGATAAGATTTTACTAGTTCCGAAATCCAGTTACTAGCTTTAAAGCTATTATCAAATAATTAAATACATTAATAACTATGGTTTGGATATTTATGAAAAAAGGCCTGGAAAATATGTAAGCAAATATAACGTTAAAAATATTGAATAATACTTAAAACTAAAAAAAGATGTCCTAATTTTTTTTAAACTTAACTTGGTATACGTTACAAAACCATATAAATCAATCGGTAATAAAGTATTTTTCACCAAATTTATTCGAAAAAACCTTTCAACTTCACAGAATTCAATTTCATAACTTTTGGCATGTGAAAAATTTGCACTAATAGAATTTACACTAAAAATTTTATATCACAATAAACAAGTATGAAACAACAAGTAAATTACTTAGGTATTTTCTCTGAGATGAGAGTGTGGAAGTAAACATTGAAGTGTGTGTAATCATCACATGATCCTTAAGATCCAAACAAGGCATGACCAACATAGTGCATCCCATACAGTAATGTGTGTGTTTAAGCCCTGACAATAATGTGATTGCTGCATGTAAAAGTGCCATGAGCTGATTTGGTTCATTTGACTTTGTTTGGTTCCACTCTTCTCATTTCGAAGAACATACATTTAAAGTAAAAACAAAAATATTATAAATATACCAAGGAAATAGTTACAAGAGGAAAGGAAACTAAGTGGGAAGGGAGAAAGACAGTTAGTTCTGTGAAAGGAGGTGATTATATCACCCGGACCTAAGTTTCTCTCGGTAGCTATAGTAGCTCTTAACTGTTATAAAATACTTAAAGTCGTCAGGCTGTATTGAAACTGCTTCAAGCAGGCAAAACTATATTAAATTATTCTTATCCACAAGTTATCTTGTGTGTACATTCCTTTAAATCATTTAACAATAACATGAATGTAAAATACAAAGCATATATTTGTTTTTTAGATATTAGAGATATAAAATTATTTAAGCAATTTTAACCAAAATATGACATTATGCCCTAAAAAATGTGTAAATATGACTTAAAACTGAAAACTACCCAAATATGCTCTTGTATTTCAAATAAATAGTATATTTTTAGATTTAGTGTAGCAAAAACTTGTTTACATTTAATTAAGCATCAAAATGATATTGAATAAAAATAAATTGTCAGGTCATAAACATCTGAGACCTATATATATATATATATATATATATACAGTATATATATCAATATTAGTAATTAAAATATTCACTAAAAAATGTGTTAAATTAAAAAAGTGTATTATAATTAGTTTAAAATATTCTAGATTTAAGATTTATATTTGTGCAAGAGAGCAAAATTTGGTGTGGAAATGTGAATGATTATATAAAATGTATATCACATATTAAATTAGATATATAGTAGTTGTGGGTATTATAAACACATTTTTAGTAAAGAGTACGAATGTATTAAATGATTTTGTCTAGAAACAACTAAATATATATACATAAAGAAATAAGAACATTGCTATTCCATAAAGTAGTGGTGGAACTTTATTTGTGTGAGAGGGGAAGATGGAGGTGGGGAGCGAGAATCAAAAATGTTTTGTAAGGTTTTTCTACCAGCCTCTCACCAAGTCAATGTTAGATAATTGGATGCTCCTGGAAGCTATTTTTTTTTTCTAGTATACCTCATCTGAAGAATTTTTGAAAATTATAATTTTTTAAAAGTCATCCGGAATAGTTTTAGCACTTAAATTCTTTGAAGAATTTTGACACCTCTAGAGGCTATTTGGTGTAGAATACTTTGGAGAATTTGTTAAGATTGAATGCCTCAAAGAGCTATTTTTAAAAGTGCTCACTAACATTCTTTTTATAAATTAGATTCCTTATAAATTATTTGAAGTGGTCCCCCACTAGTTTTTTTTAAAATTTGGTTACCCTTAGATAAAGTGTGTTCCTCATTTTGATATTTTTCCCCCCAAAAATTAGAGGTCTTCACCAGCAAATTTATAAAATTGGATGCCCTTAGAAGCTATTTGGAATGGACCTCACCTAGATTTATTTTCCAGAATTAATAAAATGGACTTCCCTTAACACATTTTTAAAAAATGAATGGTTATATGGAGTAATTGGAGTGACCCCCTACAGATAATTCATTAAAAATTAGATGCATCTAAAAGCCATTATGAGTGATATTTGTCTGGAAAATTTAAAAATTAAATGCCTCTAGAAACTATTAGGAGTGGTCCTTCCCTGGAAAATTTTTGTTAAGTGAGTGCCTCTATATATGAGTTATTTGACACAAGACCATCTTTAAGCTTAATTTTAAAAACTCTATAAAATTTGGGTGGGNCAACCCCCCCCCCCCCCTACCTCACTACATGTGTGTGTACTGTGTATGCACATACATAAGTACATACACACGTACAAACACATATAGTGAGGGGGAGGGAGGGTTAGAGGGTTCAAACTACTATGTAGGTACATGAATATACAGTATATCACACTCACGCTTTAACAGTGAATGATTATAGAAACACAAATAAAGAATTGTTCCTGAATGTATGTTTACAAACAAACCCGGGAAATGTCTTGTCACATTCCCCCGCTTGGAAGAACGAAGTGAGATTCAACAGATATATTTTGAATATGAGATGTGACTTTCTTGTATATTTTAATTTTGTGTTTATTGTATAGTTCTTCTCATCATCGGCAATACAGTCTATTGTGAGAGAAGATGCCTTAGACCACTTGACCTTTGAAGTGAGTTTCACTTAATTTAATTTGATTCTGTTATTAGAATTTTTCCGGGTGACCATTTACATGTATTGTGTTTTGAACATGTGTATTTATATTATATTTACAAAAAACTGTTGAAATAGTGTCAGAATCAAACCAAAGATTCTTGATGGTTTACGCATAGGATTTTGGTCATGTATTTATTTTTTCTTGTATTATCAATGTTAATAATGAAATAATAATTTGGTGCCTTTTATTTTCATTTTTATTTTATTTTATTCGTAGATTTAATTTATAAGTAATTATTACAATGTTTCAGGAGTAAATCATGTTGCATCTCTCTTGTTTATCTTGTGACCTTGATTGGGTCATAAAGAGAGATGCTAGGCAACTAGAAATGCCAGAAGTATAGTGCTGATAATGTATAGACAGGTGTTGTGACATCAATGTGTGTGTTTAACAGGGACTACTTCAAACCTCCCACCATGGCATGTGGATGACTAATAAAACACATCCATTAACTTGTGTGAGTGTATGTGTGTGGTGCTAATATCAAACAATTTGGTGACGTATTTTTTGATATAAGTTCCAATAATATTGTGAATCGTGTGGAATGGAGAAAACTCGCTAACATTGTACCCGGCACCACTGGAACAATTATAAGGTGATGAATATTATTTTCAATGTTGCAAAAACTATACTATACGAAGAGATATATAAATATAGCTAAACAATAAATTTGAGTAGTATCTAATCTTAAAAATGATATGATAAAAATTATTTTAGTCGTATTATATAGATCCAATATGAATGTGTATTGTTTGTTATATTATATTCTCATTAATTTAGGTCATACTGAAACTTTTATGGATAGTTTATTATCTCATTACCTAGCATGTGCGTACCATAGCTATTTGCGTAGGCCAGCAGCCATTTTTCTAATTGTATATTCTTACCTGACCAATATATTTACTTAGTCATTTATTTTTCTCATTTATTACTTTGTTCGTGGTAATAGTATAGAAGTGAACTGGTAGCACAATTTATCAGCTTCAATACAAAGTATTTGGACTGGCTAAAAGTACAATGGTTCATGGGTAGATGGCATCAGAGTAGCTTATTACAATGAAACATTAATTCATGCCTGCACCAGAGAATGTACGGGCAAACATAGGCATTGTTAAATGCCTAAATGAGGGGAAAGGTTAAGGGTTTCATTATGTGTTTTTTTTTGTCAGGAATGGTCATCAAAGATGAAATATGACTAATAATAAGTTTACTGTGACTGTAGTTGTTTGTCTATTCTGTGTGTATTTCTAACTTTTGGCCTTTTTTTAAAAGAAATTTGAATGGGTTGGTGTTCACTATGAATAGTTCTGAGCTTCCTTACCCCACTTTCCTCATAATGTGACTGAATATTGGAAGTTAATTAACACATAGTGTTTAGTTAATAAAATTTCTAAAACAAGTAAAGATATTTCTATAACATGTGTCATATCTCCTCAGTCTTCCTGGGACATGCCTGACTTTTTAAGTGTATGCTCTGTTTCAACTGAAAGCTAGCAGTCTTACATTCTTACCTTGAAGGAATAAATTCTTTAAGATAGGGCCATAGTGTAGTCAGTCAATGAGTAGCTTATAAGATAGGGTCATAGTGTAGTCAGTCTATGAAAGATTGCTAGCTTTTAGGAGTGGACGATTATATTGGACGAAAAACAAGATCACCTACAAAGTGACCTTTTTTGTATAACAATGTTGGTAGCAGAAAGCTTACCAACATTTAAGAGAGTGTACATCAAATTCAGACTGCACTGACACAGAAACTCATAGTTATAATCCTGAATTATCGGAAGTAATAGGATGGCCCCCTAGTTTAAAATCACATTTCTCATCTTAAAACAATGGCTTCTGTACTCTAAGCATGTACATTTCAGATATAGCTGAACAGCAGGTTCATGACATGGAATACATCCAGGGACAAATTAAATGAGTAACAGGTCAGTTGTGTCCAGTACTTCATCAGAGGATGTTGTTATACATAGGACCTCTCTGCATGGTCTAGGAATATTTTCAAGTTAGGGTATTTTACTAGTCCATTTTAAAATTTCTAAATTTTAGTTTTATTTATTTAAGGTATTTAACGTGCACTTTTTGAACCAACTGATTATATTAAAATATATGGAAGTTTCTATGAGCGAGGGTGAAAGGACCTACCAATTTTGCCGATAAAGGTATTTTCACATACCTTCCAGGGTTCAACATGCCACAATTGGCATGGAACCAATTGCTTTACTTGCCCTCCTAAGGAAGTTGTGCTTCGGATCTTTATCACTCTAGAAAAACCCATATTGGGTCCTGGGGCGAGCACTTTACACCAAGAACACCAAGGTCAACCAGCTCTAATTAAAATAAAATATGTTCTAACAAACCAATTTTTTTTTTATTTTTCCTTCAAAGAGAAAGTTTAGGATTTACTCATAAAGTAAAACACTCTAATAACACTTGTGACACTAAACCAATTCACAATAGGCCGTATAGAATACCACAGGTACAAAAGGAAATAATGGAAGAAATTGTGAACAATATTTTAGCTAAGGAGGTCACGGAAGAGTCAAACTTTCCTTGGTCAGCAACCTGTATTTTAGTAAAAAGAACTGGACCAGAAATTAAAATAAAATATTGCTTTAGTTTAGATTTTAGAGGACTAAATTCTGTGATGCAAAGAGATGCCTATCCTTTACCCTTTGACACAGAAGATTTAGATAGAATGGGAAACTCTGTTATTTGGTACTGTTGACATGAGGACGGAGTAGTTTCTGGCAACAAAATAGAGAACCCGCTGACAAGAGATAAAATTGAATTTTAAACACCTGATTGCCACCTACACTATAAATACATGGTGTTTGGTTTAACCAGCTATCAACTTCCTTTAAACATTTAATGGATAGTGCACTATCAGATTTGAAGGACATAAAATGTTTTTTTATTGTGACAACAATCATTTTTAGTATAACAATATATGAACATGTAGAACATTTTAGACAGAGTTTTAAACAGTCCAAACAGGGCCAGTCTCAAAATACAACCCGAAACCTGCAAGTTTTCAGTAAGGCAGGTAGAAGCCACAAGTAATTAACTATCCGACACCAAGGAGTGTAAAGAACAAAAGAGCATTTTTAGGGTTAGATCTTAGTATCGAACGTCATAGTGGTCAATTATAAGTGATATCAGACTTTATAACAGCATATCTCTAGTTAAGGTTGAGGCGTGTCCACAAAGTAAGGTCAATTGAAATATGACTGCCCAAATAGACTCGTAGGTGGGGTCACACATGCACAGTAGCATAGATTGATTCATCAGTATTATGCTGATCCCTTTAATTCAGTTTCATCCTCATATGATGATCTATGAGAGTGATTTAAAATGAGTGCTGTCATAAATAATCCCGCCAGTTGTGAGGTTCGTAATGTCGTGCAATTTTTGTTAGTAGAAAACCTTAACGCTGTATAAATTTATCATTGGATACGTAAGGTTTATGGGCCTGTTGTCATGAGTGTAAGTAAGGTGGGACAATGGGTCCATCTGTTTAAAGAAGGTTGCACCAATGTTCACGATGAGGAGCACAGTGGCTGAGCAAGTGTGGTGACTGACAATTTAGTGGAACATGTGGGCACAACAATTTGTGAGAACTGTTGTTTCACACTTATGGAACTTTCTTTTTTAATTTCCAGAAGTTTCACGGTCACTCATTCACAAATTTGTGGCAGAATAGCTAGGCTACAAGAAACTGTGCGCCAGATAGGTCCCCTAAATGCTGACTGAAGCACATAAACAAAAACGCATGGATTTTTGCAGCCTTTTGAAAAAGAATGAGATGAACATGTTTCTCAAATCGTAATCGGTGACAAGACTTGGATTTCATATACTAATGTTGAAACAAAACAACAATTGATGCAGTAGCATCATTCAACATCCCCAAAGGCAAAAAAATTCAAATAGGAACGCTGTCAAAAAAATGGCTTCTGTTTTTTGGGACCAGAAGGGTATCTTGCTTGTTGTATTTCTTGAACGAGGATGAACCATTAATGCTGCGGGATATTGTGAAAGCTTACAATGCACAACAATGCTTGAGCTTACACTGCAGCTCAAACTCTTCAGTTGATTCAGCAATTTGGATGGGAGCTGCTGGAACACCCACTCTACAGTACAGACCTCACTCCAAGTGCCAATCGCTTGTTTCTGAACATGAAGCAGTGGAGTGGCTCCCCTCTCAGTGTTTTGCAGAAGACAAACTGAAGAATAGTGTGAATCACTGGCTCAAATCACTGGTAGTAGATTTTTTTGAAAGGGGTATAAAGAAGTTGGTGCCAAGATATAAATATGTTTCGAAGTCAATTGGGACTATGTGGAAAAATAAAGCAGGTATGCATGTATTTTTAGTACTTTATAAAACTTTTCTAGCCCTACTAGTTTTTTAAAATTAATTTATCAGACCCTACTTTGTGGATGCGCCTCGTGTATGGAGTTATGTCAGAAATAGAAGAGCAATTTAAACTTGATTGAAAAAAGTCCATGCTGCATGATAATTACTTATTTGGATTTAAGGAGCTACTATTGCGAAACAAATATATGCTTTTAGATCATTAGCATATAGGTGATACTGGCAGTGAGAGAAAGAAGGTAGGTAGGTCATTAATAAATAAGATAAATAGTGGTCCCAAAATAAAGACCTCCAAGCAAAAGCAGTGTCATTTATGATCTGCTTGCAGCCACATAAGAAAGAATGCACCCAATAAATGGAGCTCAAGGAGAGATTAAACAATAATCAGGCAGGGCTGTGGAGTCAGAGTTGATAAAAATTTACATGCTCTGGTTTCAAACTAAAAACCTATAATATCAAAACAATATAAGGTAGTTATATAATTTTTATTTATTACTTTTTTTTATCCTTTAGGACCAATATGTGTAATTTGGATTTACAAATTTATTCCAATATAAATTAATAAAACCAAAAAGGTGTCCCATGAATTAATCTGTATTGGAGAGTTTAACTGCAGTATTTTTGTTATTACTAATTAATATACTTTAGCCATTTATAAGGGAGTTTGAATCAGAAAGTAGAAAAATAGAGAGGTATGAATCGAAGGCTTGGCGTACCAACTCCACAGCCCTAAAAATAAGTTTATTTAAAATTAATTAAAAATCTACATTGTTAAAGGCCTTAATAAAATCCAGAAGTACCTATTAGAAAAGTTCTTTTAGAACCGTGACTTAATATCCGTTTAAGTTATACGTTTATGTACTTATTACACCAATGGTTTTAGGAATGAAGAATGTTATATTTAGAGGAATTGTACCTCCATTTGCAAGAAGGAAGATTGGAAAATCATGCATTAGACCATGCAGCCACCAAAACGGGTATTAGAAAAGTTACTTTACAATTGTTTGTTTAGAGTTTAGCCCTTTTAGTGCCACGTCTGTACCGAATTTGCGGGGGAGGAACAGCAGGTCTATTTCAGGTTTTGTGTTCTAAGAATGGTATGATAATTTCATCATTTTTTGTAAGGTTATACAAGAGAAATTGACAATGTTATTAATGAAGAGATTTTTTAGGTAAATGTGTTATTTTTATCTGTATATACTGTTCTGTAATAGAGGGAAGTGTTCTCTTTTTAGTGACATACCACAATACTTCACACACTATTGGGTAACACTGAAACTAGTGAAATCTGGAAATCCAATCTCATCGGTTCTGGCACTTCTAACGGTAGAAGTCAGAATTTATAAGATAAACTCATGGCACTAAAAAGGTTAATATCATATGTAGCATCGATTTAAGTTGTACATGTGATGTGACTAAGAAGAAAGCTTGAATGGAGTATTGATTAGAATCCATGTTCATAGGTGTGCAAATATAGCTACTTACCAAGAACCCTAATTCTTTTGACAGAGAAGGAAGAATACTTATAAGCCAATAAATGTAAACATAGTTAGGCTGACATGCTAAGTGTATTAATTCAGTCAATACTCAAATAGTTGTAATAACTAACAAACATTGTTATAAAATAAAGTTTCAGTGACCATATTTAATATTGTAATTATAATCTAAAATATAACAAGAAGATTTGAAGTTATTATGATTTATTAGTAAAACCATAATCAACTATAATAAATAGGTTAACATTCTTAATAAAATAGAAATGTTAATTAAGCTCCCCAAAAGTGTTTATTTTTATCAAAAGTTTGTTAACCAAGAGAATCAACCAGCCCCTTAGTATGGTCAGAGATCCTAGCTGCCAGCTTGGGGTCCTGGGTTCAATTCCCAGCTGGTAACATGGGTAATTTTCCCTTAAGGGTAGCTATTAACGGTCACCAGGGTCTGAGTAATTAAGCTTAAGTTGTGCTAAGAGTTTCTACAGATTCCACAGCCTATTCACTATATGCAGGAAAGACCCTTTGGCAAAATAAATGTAAGAAAATCTTATTTCATTATTATAGTATGCTTTTTAATTATTTGATATATTTTTATCACATTCTTTTATTGTAGATAGTTATAAGTAAACTTTTCTAAGCTTAATGTAGGTTAAATTTATGTTCTCTTCTTTATAATAATTTTTTCTCAAATTTTGGGGCAAATAAATTGAAACCTCATAAACACATCCTCTGGAACACCTTTGAAGAGATTCTGATTTATTTATTTTTAATTTTGAGCACGTCTTTTTATTCTAAAAAGAAATATATGGAGGGTGTTGATTCCATGATTTTTTTTACAAGTATAGCTAAGTACCACCATACAGAGTATCCCCCAAAAAATGATAACACTCTGAATGTAAATTTTAACCATAAAAATTTGAATAAAAAAGCAATTATTGTGATAATGTTAGTGCTTTACCTGTGTATTTAGTGGTGGTACATTCCTCCGAATGGCATCACAACAACGTAAATGAAAATGGCAGAACAACGTTTAATGTTTCAGCAATAAAAATGGATTCTTAAGTCTTAATGGAAAACGAAGAATGTCAGTGAGGTGTCACGATGTTAAAGAAATGAAGTGAAACATGAGCACCTACACACGAGTAACAATAGCATGATTGCATGACAAGTTTGAGGCTGATGGAACAATGCAAAATGTGAACAAGGGACGGTCTGGAAAACCGAGACAATGTTCTCCTGAGAGTGGTGATTGTAAATCCAGTGTTTATCACATTTTGTGGTGTGTAAAGTGGAAGCCATACATTCAGAGGCCATTCCAAGCAATGAGGACGATCTAAATAGGCGACTTTAGTTTTGTGAGTGATTTTTGTACATGTGTGAAGAAATGAATGAGTTTCAAGATTTAATGGTTTGGTCTGACAAAGCCACTTTTATACTTAATGGTACCGTTAAATGGCATAAGTGTGTGTACTGGGCTTCCGAAAATCCACACCTAGTGGAACAACAAGCAGTTAATCTACCAGGGAAATATGTGTGGTGCGGTCTCTCTTCAAAAGAAATCATAGGGCCATTTTTCTCTAAGTGGCTGTCAGAGGCATTACCTACTTAACAATGTTGCAAGACAACGTTCTACCTTCTTTAAGTGACCAGTTTTGGGATGAAGAGTGCTACTTTCAGCAGGATGGTACACCACCATACTACACCACACTTTCTTGATGTCACTTTTCCCAGGAGATGGATAAAACAAAGAGGAAGGGTGGAGTATCCACCTAGATCTTCTAACCTACCACCACTGGACTTTCACCTGTAGATACTCTAAAAATCACTTTGTACAAAAACAAAGAACACTGCAGGACATGAAAAACAAAGTTTAAAACGCATGTGCTGCTATTCTGGTCTAGACAATATAGTGAGTATGTGTGTCTAATGTACATCATTGTCAACGATGCATTGGTGCTGAAGGTAGTCATTTTGAACAGTTGTAGCTTTAACATAATCTACATATCAACAAGATGATGTCTGTCCTTTTATTTGTTAAAATATATGGTAATGAAATGTGCACACATTTTATTGGGATACTCTGTACATATATATCAGGAGAATACAAATAGTTTAGCGACACCAAAATAAATTTATCTCTAAAATGTATATACAGCCAACTCTGATTAAAATGAACCTCTACAGACTCAGATATGTGTTCACTACACCCTAAGTTTACTAAAACTGTTTGTTTTTTTTAATCTGAAAGTAGTGGGCTAGTGACAAACAAAATAAAGAGTTCAAATACAATCGCTCTTAAATGAAATCTATTAATCTTTTTTAAAAAGAATTGTTTATATGCTGATGTTTATTGTATACTGTTTTGGTTAATATTTTTTCCAGGTCCTTCTATAGAGTCTGTGCTTTTTCCACACTTGATTCCACACCATTCATAAATTCAAAAAATGAGACTCAGTAGAAAAGTTTAATTTTTTGAGTTTCATATATTCTCTCAAAGAAAGGAATTAGTGATTAGACTTACTAAATGGCCTTAGACTGTTATTCACATTCAAGTAACTCTTGTATTATTAATTCCTTGGTCCTGGCACATATTTATCTGATTGCCAAACCCTTCCTTCACCTCTTGACAAGACGTGTATTAATCACAACTTGTGAATGTGGGGAATGCCAGGCCTCCACCGTGGTTCAGATCCCACGTTAAACTGTAGGTACTCCAATTCATCTCACAATCACCCTACAATTACACATTAGCTTAAGTGAGTAAAACCTGAACAGGTAGTAAGATGCGGTAATAATAATAATAATAATAATAATAATAATAATAACAATAGTTTTATTAATATGTTTTTATAGAATGATGATGTTAGAATTACATTTCTTGTTGAAAGTCTCAATTTTTATGCTCACTAAAACCGAATTTGAGGATTTATTATAAACAAAATTTTTAACACACACTGAAATGTATGTGGGTCGGGACCAATGAATTAGGTTCACTGTAGCACTGTGTTCACTAAAACCAGAGAAGACTGTGTGTATATGTATATGTATATATATATATATATATATATATATATATATAGAGAGAGAGAGAGAGAGAGAGAGAGTGTATTATAGCGTCAAATATTCTAGAGGTGTTTTCATCAACCAAACATTAAGAAAAGTTTGTATAAATATGGTTGTAGAAACATTTAGTTTTTGAATATTAAAGGTTTTACTTAAAGATGGATTGGTCATTGGGGATCCATTTAATGGCCTGCTCAATCACAAAATTTGAATCTAATGGATTTTTATCTCTGAGGACATTTAAAGTCCATTGTTTGTGTAACTCCTGTTCCTGATGTTGACTTCTAAGAAAACTTGTTGTAAATGAATGTGAGAAAATACGTAAACGTCAGATGTATTAAACAGAGTATGACAAAGCATGGAGCTCAGGCTTAGATGGTGCAGCAAAACAGGATAACACCATATTGAATATTATTTGTAGCAAACTCTTCTGTCTTGTGATTTTGTTAAAAATTGTCTTGTTTAATTGCAGTACTTCTGTTGGATTTATTATTAGTTGAACAATAAAGTTCCTCCTAGCACAGAAACTAAGCATTTCTAGACTCATGTTTGTCTGACAGTTTCAAAACGTTTGGTCAATGGAAATAGGCCCCTAGAATATTTTACACTAATTAATACACAAATATATATATCTACACTAGCTTAATTATATATTATGTCAAAGAATAAGTCAGGTAGTGTAAAATAACTTAGATTTTGTTTGGTATAAACAATGTATTTGCATAAAATTAGTGCTATTTTTCAAACCTCCAAGCTACAACTTGGGGGTCTCCACATAGAGTTATGAAACTGTTCCTCATTTTTCTGTGATGAATTCGGTTCATAAGGGCAAGTGTCAGTAATTTTAACTGTCACTAATAAGATCTGAATTTTATAAAGGCTATACTGTTTGTTTGTCATAAATTAAATACAAACACAAGGTGTCTTAAAAAATTTAGGACTTTGTTTATAAACAATCAAAATATGAAGGAAAAATGTGTTTTACCTTTTATTCTTCAAAGTATTGGGAGGGGCAACACCTCCGCACATCCTCTTGAGCCTCTTCTCAACATTCATCGAACGATCCATACCAGCCAAAAACGTTGGATCTTGATAGTGCTTCATCTCCAAAACCCTAACTTATCATTGTAACTGTTTCAGGTGAACTTTTTTTAAGCTTTAAACTAAATTTGATTGCTACTCTTTTCTTGGTATTTGAAAATATGACTGTGATTTTAATGCTCCAAAATAAAACACGACTTTCTAGAGGAAATATGTTGGACACACTGATAAAACATGGCAGAGAGCAGGCTCAAACTTGTTAGTCAATAGTTTCAACAACATTTGCCAATGGTTGGCACCAGTGGTATCTTTAAAAAAAATAGTCCTAAGGCCTTTCAGACACACAGCATATGTAATTTTTAATGCCAAACAATATATTAACTATTCAACACTATTTTTTTAAATATAGTTAGTTATTGTACTATTTTAACCCAAAAAAATAGGGGGGGAGGGGTTAAAATGTTGATGCATTTTTTTTTACAAATTTGTCTGCTTAAATAGTCACCGCGCCACTCTGTTCTAGTTAGTACCTGTTTGGGCAGTTAAAATAGGTTTTTACACTAATAAAAATAGGGAAAAGGAAAGTGAATTGTAGAGTAATTGTACCGCATTTATTTAACTATTTAAGTAAATTTACACTCAATATTCAAATCCTGATTTCCACATCCTTGGCAATCCTAGATCCAACCCAAGAGTGACTTGTGAGACCGTTCATTCACTGTTGCAGGTTTTAAATAGTTATTGCAGCCTTTATTATAACTTTAATCTTCAATGTGGCCTTTATTCAAAAATGGTCTACTGGAAATAATGAATGTAGACTCTCAATCACATGATAGGCATTTAATGTACCTTTTGCTGCTAAGCATATAATTTTGTAATATAATTCCAATGGTTAAGATAATTACAAAAATGAGAATGGATACAGTATTAACATAATTTTTGTTAATAATGGAAGTATTTAAAGCGTAAACATAATTATTTACTTGCACATATTTTGGGAAAACAAAAAATCAGGTATGAATAGGTTTCACAAATAATAAGGGTTTATTAGGATTTTGTGAAATACAAAAAAATCTAACACTTCTCTTGAATAAATTGCATAAATTGAAATTCAAGCTACAAAGAGAACATATTTACAAGAATTAATTATGTTAAAAAAGTAATATTTTAAAAAAATCACAGATTTAAGGTTTCGTTAACCCTTACGCTGATAAATTAGGAAAATATCCTGTATACATGTCTGTGCTGAATTAGAAAAATCTTTGAAATGCAGTTATTTTTTGCTTGTCCCCCATTTTTACGATTATAAACGTTCTTCTAAGCCTAAACTATGTTGTTACTAAAAAATATACTAATATTGGTGTTTAGAGGCCCATCGACACACTGGGGTCATTAGGGAATATACTAATAAAAATAAATGAAATGTCAGGAGTGCTTCTCTCTGAGCAAGGACAACACCATAGGCTACACTGAGAACATTTGTTTACGAGTCTCGACTCACAGCTAGTGTAGTCATCTGCGCATGCGCATAATCACATTCATGGATGGTATGAATGCGCACACGACCTCCTACCTCTTTGTGTTCTTGTCAGTTTGTCTTGCTGGATGCTCGTTACCTCAAAGATCGACATGTAGTGTTGTGTGCCATTTTCATTTATATTATCTTGTTTAGTAAAAGTGTTACTTTGTTCTTTCAGACATTCACATCTACGATATTCTTAATAACCTTTCTAACAGGTGCGCGAAGAAAATAAGTACAAGTTACGAATTATAAGTCAAACTGGGACTCACAAATCATAGCGTGCGTGAAACCGCCATTAACCATGATGAACACGAAAACCGCAAGAATTGAGTGGCTCAACAAACAAAACTACAACACGTGGAAACTGCGACTGCAGGCCATGGTAGTAAAAATCAACATGTGGGAATTTGTTACCGGCACAAATGCAAAGCCAGAATTGGGTGATAACAACAAAAATGCTGTCAAGGTGCTAGAATGGGAAAGAAACAATCAGAAGGCAAGATCGGACATAGTCTTGTCAATACTTTCAAACGAGCTTAAATGGTATAAAAGTAAAAAAATCCGTGAAAGTTCGCGTGCCATGTGGACGAGGTTGTGAGAAATTTGTCAGTCCCGAGGTCCAACCCAGAAAGCAACACTTTTGAAAAGATTGACTTCAGACAAGATGGCGGATGGCGGAGACATACGCGACCACCTGAACGAATTCTTCGACACCGTCGACAAGCTAAGTGACGTGGACATCGACATAAATCCACATCAGTTGGCCATTATGTTGCTGTGTGGTTTACCTTTTTCATTCAAAAATTTAAGGTGCACAATCTAGTCATGTGAGTAGCTACCAATGCCAGAGTGCCTACGCGCTATGATCATCGAAAAAAATAGCACGGGCGGCGAGACATCGGACGCCATGTTCAGAAACATAAGTGGTAAACAAAATTATCCAAAAAGGAAACCGGGCGAAAACAAAAGTGATTTCAAATTGCAAAAATCTGAAGATAAAGTGCGATGTTACTCTTGCAAAAAGCAGGGACACAAAAAGTCAATGTTGGCACAATGGCCAAAACAAAAAATCACAGAAAACTGGAAACGTGTATTTTTATTCCACCGAGACATCAGTGCAAAACCAAAGATGGTGTCTCCATAGTGATGCTACGACTCATCTGTGCCACGATGTAGGCAATTTCCACAGAATCAGTGTCGAGAAGTGCGGTACGTTAAATCTCGCAAACAACTCATTGGCGAAAATTATCGGAAAAAGAACGTTATTGTTTACCGCCAATCTATCGGGCAATAAATAATTTTCACAGTGACCAACGCATAGCACGTGCCAGACCTGAGGACTAACCTCTTATCTGTCAGTAAGATTACTGACCAAGGCTTTGATTTGGTTTTCAAACAAAAATGCACGGAAGTAGTGAACTCGAACGGAAAAGTTGAACTACATGCTGACAAAATTGGGGATCTATACTACATGCGCCAGTTTGAAGAAGACGCTCGTACCGCATCACCCCCTCAAAAACAAGTTAAGAGTTCCGCTCAAATTATTACACAGACGACTCGGACAAGCGAACACGAGATACATTATAGACGCTGTATGCAAAGAGGTTGTGACTGGAATGAAACTTACACAAAAACAACTAAACCAGACTGTGATGTATGTTCGAAGGGAAAAATGTCGAGGACCGCCTTTCCTAAGAGGTCCTAATGAAGAACACAATTATTAGACCTCATCCCCACGAACACATTCGGGCCGATGAGGAAAAGTTCTCTAGGAGGTGCAAAGTACTATGTCGAGTTTATCGATGACTCCACAAGGGGGTGTGAATGCAGGTTCCTGAAGTCAAGGGCTGAGATTTTCAATGCTATGATGGAGTACGTAGCCCCCATAGAAAATCAGCAGGGCAAAAAGTTCAAGTGTTTACAATTTGATAATGGTCGTGAAGTACACAAGCCTAGAGTTTGATCAATACTTGAAGAAGCAAGGTATCACCCGAAGACTGACTGTTCCTCATAACCCGGAACAGAACAGTGTAGCTGAAAGGAAAAACTGTACACTTCTCCATGCAGCCAGATGTTTGTTGATGGAGTCCAAATTGCCAAATTCATTTTGGGCTGAGGCAATCAACACCTCCAACTCCACCTCCAACTACCTCCAAAACCACTTACTCACCAAAAGCTTAAACTGTCTCACACTATTTGAGGCGTGGACCGGTAAACCACCCAATATCTCACACTTAAGAGTATTTGGCAGTCATGTTTTTTTACCTCGATCGAGAACCTGGCAAGGGCAAGCTCAAGCAGTGGGGTCAGGAGGGAATTTTCCTTGTATACTCGGAGGAATCCAAAGCCTTCCGCTTTTGGTCGTCGGAAAAGAGGAACGTAGTTATCAGCCGCGATGTAAAATTCGTTGAAGATAGGCTCAAGGATACTGATGATGCTGATGTTGACGGTTTGAAAATGCCAACTCAAAGCATGATCAACATCACGTGGACCTCAAACAAAATCCTCCACACGAGGAAGAAAATCTGATATCGGCCTCAGACAACTCGAAGCAAAAACAGGATTTCAGTGGCTTCGGTCCTGACGCATGGCCGCTCGTACCTGTCAGTGCTGTGGATGTTGAACACGACATTCCTTGCGAAGTGGATGACGACAACGACATCATTGAAGCTCAAACTCCACACCAGCTAAGAGGATGTGGTCGACCAAAGGTTGTAAGGAAAAGCTTGAGGGGAAGGCCAAGAAAGATTTATCACCCCAGTGTCCCTGAACAAACTGAAATCGTTGAAGTCGAGCAAATCTTCATCTCTGAAGTGCTGATGAATCAAGCAATGATGGGTCTTGATGTTTCAGAATGGTTTCAAGCTATTGTAAGTGAGATGAAGTCAGTTCTAAAAAATAATACATGGAAGCGTGTAGATCAACCTGAACAAGAAATAGTCATCGGGTGCTGCATGGTTTTGCACAACATATCAAAACCCGATGGCACGATTGAGAAGACAAAGGCAAGGTTGGTAGCACAAGAATTAAACCAACGACCTGGCATTTATTTTTCAGAGACTTGTGCACCTGTGGCATGAATCGGATCCATTCGCCTCATGTTATCAGTGGCAGCATGATTTGGCATGAGAGTCAGACAATTTGACGTCACTACAGCCTAATTAAACGGTGAACTTGAAGAATAAATCCATATGGAGACTTCGAAAAATTATGAGAAGGTATTACAGAGAATCATACACTCCGAGGGTAATAACTCGACCGGCATCAAGGCCAGGATCATGTTGAACGAATTCCGTAAAGGTAATAAAGTGTGCCTTCTGAAGAAGTCCCTGTATGGGTTGTGCCAAGTGGGCAGGAGTTGGTAGAACAAGCTGGATAAAAACCCTTGAGAAACTTGAAACCACTCCCACAAAATCTGATCTGTGCTTATTCCAAATCGGTTCAGGGGAAGACGTGACATTGATAGCGACATACATAGACAATATTCTAATTGCGTCTAGAAATCCAAAAAAATCACTGACCTAGTATTGGAGCTGGGCAAGCATTTTAAGATAAAGGATCTTGGTTACGCGAAGTGTTGTTTGGGCATTGAGATTGACCAGGGTGATGGGTAAATCTCTTTACAACAGTGAGGTTATGTACGGGAGCTTCTTGATCGTTTTGACATGACCGACTGCAAACCAGTAAGTACTCCTATCGACCCATGCGCAAAACTGAAGGGAAGTCAGGCACCAAATGAAGAAGACGAGAAGCTCCCTTATCGTGAACTGGTAGGAGCTCTTACTTACCTGTCCACATCAACCCGGCTTGACATTGCTTTCGCTGTCAGCTAGCTGGGTCAATTCAACAATTGTTATAGGGAGAGTCATTGGAAGACAGCCAAGCGGGTTCTCAGGTGCCTGAAGGGGACATCCAATGTTGGACTAACCTACAGGACCGATCCAGAAAAATTGAAAGGGTTTGTAGATGCTGATTGGGGTAATTTCGCCGAGGATAGACGGTCCTATACAACTATCTATTCATGTTCAACGGAAGCCCGATTTCTTGGGACTCTAGGAAACAAAGGACGGTGGCTCTTTCCACCACCGGAGCCGAGTATATGGCCTTATTAGATTGTGTAAAAGAGGCAATTTATATCCAACATTTTAACCGTGAGTTGCGCCTTGACGAATTGGAAGATCTCGCAATCTATTGTGACAACCAAAGCTCGCTGAGACTGGCCAAGAACCCACTCCAAGAGAAAACACATTTGACATCCACAACCACTTTGTCAGGGACATACTGCAAGACAAGTCTTTCACTGTGAGTCATATATCGACTGGGCATCAAGTAGCTGATTTTCTGACCAAGGCTTTGCCAAGATCAAGGCATACTTGATGCACAAAATCTGCTGGGATGGCTGCTGTGACATAAGGATGTTATTTCTTCTCGTGATCCTTGACTCAAGGGTAAGTGTCAGCAGTCCTTCACTCTGAGCAAGGACAACACCATAGGCTACGCTGAGAACATTTGTTTACGAGTTTCGTCTCACAACTAGTGTCATCATCTGCACATCCACATATACACATTCACAGATGGTACGAATGCACACACGACCTCCTATCTCTTTGTATTCTTGTCAGCTGTCTTGCTGGATGCTCGTTACCTCAAAGATCGCCATGTAGTGAGTGTAGTGTGTCATTTTCATTTATATTATTTTGTTTGGTAAAGTGTTACTTTGTTCTTTCACATCTACGATAATCTTTATGACCTGTTGTACCGTGGCTACAAACTATAACCAGCAAACCTCCGCCACCAAGAGTACATCCAGCACTTACCCCAGTTAACGGCTATACGAAGCAAGAAGTCGTGCCAGCCGACGACTGTGACCGCCACTAAGAGTAAACAATATCTGGGGGCCTGTCGGGAACGTGCAGTGTTTCCGCTGGAATAAGTCCACGTAGTGATTGGTGCGCAAGAGCGGCCTTGTGGAGGTCATTGGAGCTGTAGTGCTAAGTGTGTCCACCCCGCCCCACCCCCATCTTCTACTACCTCACAGCGTTGTATGCAGGCGCTGATGAGGTAATCTAAGCGCTTATTTGCTGTGAATGACATCACCTTACGTCATGTAATCCCTCTTCATTTCCCCCGCTGTTACAAGCAGAATATAAACAAGTGCTCAGCGATTCTCAGTACTCTTTGATGCCAATAGTTCTAAGGAACACCTTAGGATGTAAGTAGCCGTAATGTTGGGGATTTAAATAATTTTTTTTTTCGTAACTATTACGTTAGTGGGAAGGGTTTTGCGTACTGATATTTAAATATGTAGTCGCCTCTTTGTGCACTGGAAGAAGTTGAGTTTAATTTATATTAGGTTTTTTGGCGCGTTTCTATATTATACAGAAGTCGCAGAAATTGTCTTATAATATGTATTTATTGCGGTTAATTTAGTTGAGTTGAGATTAATGTATTAGTTGATATTTTATCTTTCTACGTTGAAATTGTTTATTAAAGTTTTGTCTGAGGAATAAGCCTTTACGCACTGGCATATAATTTATGTTATTCGTAGGTATAAAGCGGTTAGAGTGAGAATTAATGGCATGGAACAGCCTAGATGTCTATAACCCCTTTTTACGTACTTTATTCACAAGTCAGTCTTTTGAGATTTAAATTCAAAGTAGTTCTTATATGTTTCTTGTAGAACCCCTATTGAGAGATTGTATAATATGGACATTATTAGAGCAATATTTTTATGTTGTAAACTGACTTTACTGTTCGCCCTATAATTAATTATTCAAAAACTCTGATTTATTTTATGTTACATATTAAATGTCTAATATCTAGCGTAGAGCTCACACCCTTGTGTTATCTTATAAAGTCATAAACTTGGATATTTACCAGTTATTAATTAACTCTGATTATATTTTTGATCAACTGGAGACAATTTATGTAATGATTAAACGTCTAATATGTTGCGTAGAAGTCGCAACCTAATTTCATCCTATAATGATATATATTCAAATATTTATGTTATAAATAAAATTGCCGAAAGGCCCTAATAGTTACTACTCCTGATTTTATTTAACTTTGACTCTAACTCCCTGGTAAAAATAAACAAGGTCACCTGGGTTTGGTTGGATTGAGTGGAGGTCATTAAAGGTCCCTGATGATTTATTAGTATATTTCTCTTTGTATAACACACTCTCTGTGGTGATATTTTGGTCTGATAGGGAAAGGAAGCTACCACCACAGGGGAGGGTTGACTTTCTAACATGAAAGAATAAAAATTAACTCAAACTACTAATTTAAACAAAACAACACAAAGCGAAAATGCATTACATAGTAAACAATTGTGTGATTGGCGATGAATATCTAATTTTATGAGAAATGTATACAATAATGCAGGGCATACTTCATAATAGTTCCAAAGTAATGTCAATATATGGTGTTAAAGAGTAGAGAAAGTTAGAGAGCTGTACGTTTATAAACATTAATATATGGCAGTGAAAGGATTGATAATAATTGTTAAATAACACTAAATTTTTTAAAAACAATATTGAATAAATTCATATTATCAGATTAATACAGGTGTTTTCTCCAAAGTAATAAAATGTTTACAATAAGTTTTTACCTGGTTGATAACTATTAGGGAGATGTAAAATATTAATATTATTTCATATAATTTGTTTTTAACCATGCTAATATTAGATTAAAGTATTATTATTTAAGCTAATTGTTGAGTGGCACAAATAAACTTCTACTAAGAATAGCATACAAAAAGAGAACAATCAAAATATATATTACATTGTTACAAGATGAAATAAAGAAACGATTTTAAACCAAAAATATTTTATTAAGGATTAAAAATATATGTTTTGTAAGATCACACCACATTTTTAAATTATTATATTTAAAAACAAGAAAAATTAACTGCCCACATTGTCACAAATATTTAGTCATAAAATGTAATACTTCTAAAATAAGTTTGAGTTGTATATTTATTAAAAACAAAAATTCCTAATTAAAATAAATGTATGTATTTTTAGTGTAATTTATGAATAAAAGAAATTGTTTGCTCTATATGAATGAAATCTGAAAAAACTATGTTTATTAAAAGTGCTTCACACTCTTCTCACTCGTCACGGATAGTACCTTCTCAGTTCACTCCCCCTCTAACATAACCACTTCGACAATAAGTGCCCCTTTGGGCCGCTCGTTTGGAAACCTGTTGTACTTGGAAGCACCCTTATGGCTTGCGTACGATTAATTATTTTCAACTTAGGACTATCAGCTTTGATCTAACTCCCTAGTTAGAGCCTACATGCCAAATGTTGGAAGAAGCTACAAGTTTTGGGAATCCCTGCGCCAGGATTTTGCAGCAATATGTGCTACAGATGTTGTGTTGGAAGACAAGAGAGCCAATCCATATTTACAGTCACTTTAAGCCATGAAGTTGTCCTCCCTTCTATTCAGTATTTAAGATTTTTCTTCTGTCCCACAATTAGCTAACATTTGTAATCAACGATGTACACCAATGACACCTAGAATTTTGGAACGCCCCTTTAAATTAACACCTCACAAAAGTGCCCAGTTGTATATATACACAGCCCACAACAGAACAAGCATTCCAAAATATCTATGGCACTCATGAGAGTAATGTCACAGAAAATGAGGCCTAGTCTACATGGCTAGAAGCACACATGGACTGATAGATCACTGGTCTTTGCGACCATCCATTTGGCCATGATTAGAGCACCAAGTGGAATATATAGCAGTCACTGTGATCAATACCAAGCACCCAGAGTCTCCAAAATTTAACATGTATTTACAAAAAAACTAAGAATGTTACTTTCTTTTTTTTATACGTGTAAATGTTGTAGGTTTTCCATTATTTACAAATAAAGATAATTTAGGCTAAACCTGTATAGAGCAAAGGAATTTCTAAGTATGTAAAATCTTGTGTGTCTGGTGTTCTTTATTTATTTACTTCATCATATAAAGATCAAGTAGTATGATAGTGAAAACTTTTGACCTTGAGATTTGGATGGACCTTTACATTTTATGTGCCCCTGAAACCAAAAAAGTGGATTTTACAATTATGTCCATCTGTATTTCCCTGAGCAAATATTTAAAACCGTTTAATATATCATGTTCAAACTTGAAATTTAGATGTTTAGGGTTATACCTTGGGATATTATTTACATCATAATGATCTGTTCTTATTTTATGACAAATTAAGAATATGTTGTAGAACCTGATAGGAAAGAGTTCAATCTCAATAAAAGCTAGATTAGCACTGGAGATATAATATACATCAGTTTCACAAATAAATTCTTTTCAAATGTAGATAAGATTTGTTTCCTACCCACCAATGATGAAAAAGGTTTACATTATAAAATTACATAACGTTATGGTAAGTTTAATTTAGTTTTAGGTTATGAACTAAATTTACATTGAAATTATTTATATTTTATACATATGTACAGAATTCAGTAGAACTAAGCATCAATTTACATTCTCGTCTAATAGAAATTCTCGATTCAAACAGCTAAGTGGGAAAATCTAGAACACATGGTTTTTACAGTCATTGATATATATAAATAATGTCATATATTTAATATACTCATATATATATATATATATATATATATATTTAGAATTTGTTAAAGATAACATAGGAATTTAGAGTAAAAATTAATAGTAATAAATATTAGAAAGTGGGTTTGAACTCTCTTCCGTCATGGTGCATATGACTTATAAATGGGGTTTTGGCAAGAAAAGTTGAAATTTTATATCATTATGCCTGTATTTCATAACATTTTTGAAGTTAGAATGTTCCTAGTTTTCTCCATTTTTACCTAACAGATAGTGACCAAAATGTAATGTTTACAATTATTTGCGAACAAAGAAACATTTTCTATATCCAAGCTAGGCTGTCCATTTAAAATGTGAATTGTATTAAGTGCAGGCCTACATAAAAAAAAATTGGTCAACTACTCTGTGATAGTTAATGTATGAAAAAGCAATAATCCAGTAATTGCTTGGTAAAACAAATGTATAGTATAAAAACACAGTATTAGACCTAAAATAGAAATGGGCTTTTCTTTGTCAACACAAATTTAAAAATGAACAAATAAAAAATATTTTATAAATATCAACAGGATGTTGCAGAAATGTAATACACAGATATTTGAATAAAGCTTAAAAATTGGATGAAGACATCTCTGTCAAATTAGTGTAAGGTCTTTACAAAATTCACATATTCCTACACATATAATGTAGTTATTTATACATTTATATATAATTATATAAACTTAATTTCAACAAATCTAGAATAGTTTTGGTAGTTTAAGTGATTAATGCCATGGAAGTCAAACAAAAGGAAGCTTATCACTGATACATTCTTAAGGTAATTATATTTGTACAAGGATGTAATAAAAAGTCATAGTTCAATTTTTAAATATTCTTATGCAACTAAGATTGTATATTTTATCTAGACTCGTCAACCTCAATAGTTTTGGGGTAAAAATCTCGCCTCAGGACCCAATGATTGTGGGTTCAAGCCCAACCGGGGATGAAGGAATTTTCTTTAGCAATAAAAATTTGTAGCACAACTTCCTTCAGAGTGGGAGTAAAGCTGTTCGTCCCATGTCGATTGTGTAAAATAACCCTGGAAGGTATGTGAAATACCTTTCCTGGCAAAATTGATAATCTCTTTCACTCTCATTCATATAGATTTTCGTGAACTGATATAATCAGTCAGTTAAGAAAGTGCACGTTAAATACTCAAAAAATAAATAAAATAAAATCCATCTAAACCCAATAACAAAACATTTCAATTGTGCTTAGGTTGTGTTTCAGTGTATTTAATATCCTATCATTTTTAAAAGGCTTTGCGCGATAATAAACCAGATTCTATTAAAAGTTACCTGAGTGAGATGAATCTAGCTCCAAAGTAAAGTTCTTCAAACTGACTTGCCCCTCCACAACAGTGACAGGTGTGGAGTTACTTGGTTTGTAACCCCAAGCGGTCACAACCACTTGATAATTTCCCGGAACAAGAAGGCGCCAGTATTCTCCATGGTTTGTTGTAGTCACAACATGGTTAATGCCTTCAATAACAATCTGGGCTGCTTGAATACCTGCACCATCATGGTTCATCACTACGCCTGTAAACAAGAAGTTTAAAGTGGAGATAGCTATACAAATTAATTATATTTAAATGTATTTTTTTTAAATGCTGAAGATAAATTAAAGCAGCAATACTGTTTATTGCACTTGGTAAGATATTAGCGCCATTTACAAAAAATTTAAAACATAGTAAAATCCCCATAGAAGATAATGAGATAATAAATGCAAAGAATACATCTGCTAGAAATGGAAAGCTGAATACAACAAATAAGATATAAAATACAAAATTAATCAAATGTGGTAAAACAAACAACATGAGACAATAGCCAAGTGAGTCACTCTATAAGAGGATGAAATGAAATTTAAAAGATTCGTCTGGTGTATAAAACTGAGTACTTGAATAACTCCAACTGCACTATCATGTAACATATAATGAAGGTCATCATCAAAATCAAGAACCAGAAAAATGGGGGCACACTTGCGACACCCCACTAAAATATCATACACACTAAGGGGAAGCACCACAAAGCTCAGGCACATTGCATGGATCCTCTCTAAATATAAATTCATGTGTCAAAAAAGTATGTTTGAAGTGTATACTTCAATCACGGGAGGAGTTTACCTCTGAAAGGTCTTTTTTCTTACCGATATCCTACTATATAATAGATTTCTGGTAGGGAAAAAAGTCCTTTTCCAGGTAAACTCCTACCGTGAACGAACAATAGTCTCGTCCCAACAACCTCTCTACTGGTGACTCGAGAATTGCTTTATACTACCATTAGTATGATGATATTGGACATTATCGAGTTACTAATGGCTGTGGTATCAATGATAGCCCAACTGTTATATGATGATTTCCATATGTCCTTCACAGACTCTGCCTTAAGCTATGAGCGAAGAAATATCATGAGCACCTGAAAAATCCTGGATAGCTAAGTAGTAAAGAATTGATGCGCTAAACTAACATTCCAAGGTTTAATTCCTAAGAGCAGTTTTCATTTTTCAAATTTATGAATAAAAGGTTTAAAAGGATAAGCTTAAAAATAATCATGCCTAAGTTTTGATTGTGAACTAAAGCATGCACTTAAAATACCAACGGGCTAAATTGAAGGGAGTGAGTATAAACATTTGCTTTGTGAGTAGTGAGTGACATAACGAAAGGTATGAGTTTTGTTGTAATGAATCAGTAAACAAGCAAACGTGAAGCGGCCTCGTGGCTGGTTGATTATGGAATATCATAGCTAGAAGGTTGCACCGCTGATCACGAGGACACAGGGCTAAGTCTTCGGGTACACCAAGTACCAGTCAGGGCTGCCACTCAAGCCCAGGGAACCAGGGTCGACGTCTGTACTGGGACCACCTAGATGTCCCAGCCAGGCCGTAGGTAAAACCTCATACCACCTAGTTCAGTCACTCGCTTCTCTATAATCACTAAGGTCTTAATTGTAACATTCCCTCTAACATCACATTTGTAGTAGAATGGTAGTATTAATAAACCTTTAAAAACCCAAAAATTATGTCAATCACAAATCCCCCCCAGCAAGTATCTATATCAAGTCACCTGTAGCGGTGACAACAGATATTAATTTGTTAACGTATATATTAACATTAATCTTATTATTATTAATAATAATACAATGTTACTGAACTGAGCACAGATTTATTATCCTACCCAAGTTAAACCACTTTTGATTTATTTGCTCTGGTGAAAATATGTTTATGTGTAAAATCGTATGTAATAACAATGCCCCAGTGTAAAACCACTTGGTTTAAAATGATACAGTAATTCTAATGTTGTATGCATTGTTAAGTGCAATCAAATATTAAATTATCATTAATTAAATAGTTTCATTGACAGATTTATTATTAGCCCTACCCCTGCATATTTTTGGTAACAGTATTTAAAGTGTAGTCTACTTGATTTATAATAATTAAAAGAAATGAAATATTTGTTTTGGGAAATAAATATTCTATGTTTGCTGCACATGTCAAGAGTGTGAAAAGTCAAAATACATTTTTAAAGCTTTCCGAATTAACCACTATATGGATTTGTCCAATTGTGAAGTGATCAAAATATCCTTACCTTAATGAGTCTTCGAATATAGAGTTAATATGAGATTTTATAAATTGTTAGCGTATAAACCGAACAGGTAGTAAGATGCGATGCTAAATAATAATAAATAATATACATTGTTGGATCTAGAACAATCATCTTAAATACAAAGTTATTGGAGATGGAGAAATTGCTCTTTAAAGTTAGATAAGAAATTGGGTTGCTTAGAGGTATGTAGTTTAAGACCCCATCCAGGAAAAAAATTTAGTATATTTATTTTAAGTTTTTTGAATAAACTAGATCGTGAATAAATTCTAGGTGAAAATAAATAGCTTGTGTACATATCAAAACTTAATTTTATCAGTCAACAGCTATGAAATAATTATCTTTATTTAAACAACCATTATTAAATAACAAAATCTATGATAAAACATGTAAAACTAAATTTAAATCCCACCTTTTATGCCCATATGTACTGCTTCAATAAAACTGAGCAAGGATTCTTTGTTATTTGACCACTCATATGATATATTGGATGCATTTGGGTATTTGCAACAACTCAACTCAAATGTGACTTCAAAGCAGTTTGAATGAAGATAGTTAAAATCTTGCATACCGCCTGAAATAGAAAAAAAACCTGTTACTACCACTCAACCTAGTTAAATTTGATATAGCACTTTCCAACAGTTGACATGTCACATAGAGATACCAATTTTTGAAAAATGATGCTATAAAATAAATAACTTTATAACAATTGAATGAAAATGATGTATGTTGTTCAATTAACAATCTATATATAATTAAAACCCAATTTTACCAGCTATAAGCTTGTTAATAGAAATATTTACTCTCTCCCTCAAGGAGAAAAAAATTGGTAATTTTTTAAGGTTAAACTCATGACCCACAGTTTAGGAACCACAGGTGTAAAGTACTTGTAATAAAACAACTAATTAAGGTTATAACTGTATCTAAATATCAAATTCTTTAAATTGAAAAATAACACCTGGACATGGGAATCAAATTCGGTACATTCAGCTTAGTATACCAATGCTCTAATCACTGAGCTATCCAGAAGTCGTTCTGTCACCAGGGTCATTCTTTATTCATGTTTTAAGGCAGAGTCTGTGATAGATGAGCAGAAATAGTCAGTTACATAAGAATGATAAATTATAATCATGACATATCAGATAAAAATAATCAGATAAGATTGATCACTCATATGTAGCCGACAATGTATGCATGTCCATCCCAGACCCTGTCTTAAAATATGAGTGAAAAATATCCCTGAGCACAGGACAACTCTTGGAGAGTTCAAAAGTTAGAGCATTGGCATTCTAAGTCGAAGGTTTTGGGTTTTATTCCCATGTCTAGTTGTCATTTTTCAATATAAAGAATATAATAAGACATGTTATCAATTTTTTTAAATATATTTAAGGTTCAAGTTAATTTAAATATTATTTGTCTACAAAGTGAACTAGAAAAGTTAATCCTTTCTAAAATGTAATACATCTATAATAAGCTTCTTGTTAGTTTATATACTGGATTTCAATTCCAAATATTTAATGCATAGCCTATATATTTACCTTTCACTTCATACCAAAGTGCTCCATTTGTTATTCCATTTTCAAATGTATCTAAAGGGCATGCAACACCAGTCTTCATAAAAGGATGGGCATTTGCATAAACTGACGCTAAGTGTCGAAATACATCATTATCCGGTGTTGGACTTTCTGCGCAGCAATCAAGACCACTCCTATAAAATAAAACATCAGTAAATTAAATAACATATTATTCATGGAAATTAGGAAGAACTACAATAATGTAAGAGGTACCTAGCCAATTTACCCTTAGTAACACAATACACCAAAAAGATAAAATTTATTTAGAATATTTAAAAAAATAAATTCCAAAAACTCAGGATTTATATTGAGTATAAAATAATGAGGTTTGCTAAGATCCAAAATGGACTTGAGAGGTGAGTTTGACAAAAAAAAAAAACTTTTTCAGAATCTACAGTCCTCGGCGGTACACCTTTTTTGTCACTAATGTTTCAGTACAAACCATGATACTGGATTCTCAGACACTAGATAGCCTCCTTCTAAACATGGGTGGACCAGTTTCTAATAAGCTCAAAGCAACTCAACATGTAATGAAAGTAGATCTCAAGCTAATCAAGGAATAAATTGAAATTTACCCATTTCACTAACTAATTAGTATTATCTGGATGGCGACAAACTCTAGTACTTGAGCAATTATTATTAATAAGTATGTCTACACAATAGCTATGTTTGTAAATGAGGGTCTACACAATTTATCATCCTACAACCTCAATTATATTTTTTTAATTTGGTATTTAAATTAGTTAAAAAAAATCCCTTGGCAATTTCTGTTGGGAGTTTGGAGTGTTTGTCACAGGTCACCATAGTTAGGATTCCTATAGCCCCTGTCAAAAAAAAAACCCATGGTATATTCATGAAATTATTATAGATGCTTATTATCATAACTTTTTTTAGGTATGAATAAGAAAGTAATTAATCCAGTTGTGAAGTGTGCTAATACACGCATGAGGAATATACAAGTTAAACAGTAGTATACATTACACAAATGTGTTCAACCAGTGGTGGCAGAATGTTATTTGTGTTAAGAGGGAAGAGGAATTAGCACCAAAAAAAATCAAACTTGTCCCCCAAGACACAGGGGTTTCAGGAACCCTTTCACAGAAAATGTCTAAAAATGGAATGCCCAGAAGCTATTTGTAGTGGTCCTCGTCTGTAAATTGAGAATTTAATTATACTCAAGGAGTCATTTGGATTCCCTCATAAAAGTTTTGAAATGTGGATACCCTTAGAATACATTTATAGTTCTATCACCTGTAAAGTTTATGTGGGGTTTTTTCTTTTTTTTAAAAACGCTGTGTTTTACTACCCATTTGGGTTATACACTTTCAAAAAGATATTTCAAGTACTCTTACATGGAAAAATTTGTGAAATTTGAACACCCTTAAAAGCTCTTTAGAGTAATTATTATTATTAGCACCGCGTCTTACTACCCGTTCGGGTTATACGCACTTACGCTAATGTGTAATGGTAGGGTGATTGGGAGATAGGAAGGGTTTGGTAATCAGATAAATCTGTGCCGGGACCGAGGATTGAACCACGGCCACCAGCACAGAAGTCTGACACCTTACCCCTAGACCGCCAGGTCACCTTTAGAGTAATTCTTGGCTGCATTTTTTTAAACATTAAATGCCTCTAGTCACCTGACCAAAGAATCTGGGTAGTATTCTGAATTTGGCTCATGAATTAAACAAGATAAACGACTACCAAAATTCAACCATTTTCATCAATACCCTTTTCTATGACTTAAAAGTGAGATATTTGAATTCTTCACAAATTTGACATAGCCCATGTATGGTCATGTGTAGGTACTTGGGTGGGACAAGTCACAGATAGCAAGGCACTGATACAAAACTAGCATAGCACAATCATGTATAAATTAACATTAAGTCACTATGCTAAAGATACTTCAGTTTCAGAATATGTGACAATTGAGATTTGTAAAGAAATTTATAATAAAACTGCCACTTACCATGAAAAAATATTCCTTGCCCTCAAGTTTGCTAGGACAAATAAATACAAATATAGGTGGTACAAAACTGATAAATTCAAAGAGTCAGCATTTAGATGATTTGCTTTGTGTTAAAAGCATTGCAAAAAATAATACAAAACAGAAAATGTATGCAAAATTAGGTTAGAAATGTTTGAGGATATCTTATGGGAGACTGAAAAAATGACTCGGGCAATCAAATAGAGTTATAGCTAAAACGTCAAACCGCTTCAGTGGCCGAATGGTCTAAGAAAGAGGTGCTCAACATACAACCCGCGGTCCAGGTGCAGGGTGAATGTATTTTCTCTGGCCCGTGTACAATACCGACAATGTGAACTTTATTTTAGTGGTTTGTATTTTGGATTGAAAATACTACTCATGTAACATGTCTTAAAACTACAAAAGGATAAAACAAACTATCATGTGTAAGAGCATAATTATTTTAAGGTTTATTCTGGCAAGAGGTTAGCCCACGCTTGTACATTTCCTTGGAAGTATAGAGTGTTGGGTTGCCATCCTGCTGAAAATAGCATCTATCTCATATAGCTTGCATCCTGTACGAGCGAGCACAGTACGATCGGTGGACCTTCTTGGCTGGTGGGATAGCAATATTAGCAAGTTAGGTGCTAGAATTACACCTTATTTAGTGTTTGGAGCCATGCTGAGTGCATGTGGGTCGGTATCTAGCAACGACTGACCAAACGACAGAATAAAATGTAATCTCGTGGTCCCCACCACCACCAGAGGGTCGAACGCGGGTCTATAGGAAGGCTTGCGAGTCCTGCTATCTTGCCTGCTCCCTCGTCACGGGAGATCTACCGGTTACCTTTGTAGTAGTTTAGTCATCTGAATAGATTAATAAATATACATTATTGGACTAACACTAGAGTCTCACTCCCCATGAACCACCCAATCACACCCCTACTGCTCGGGGTCCATCCCAACCATGTAAGTCCCTACGGTGCCACGGTAGTGTGTAGTAGGGTTGGCTACCAGACACCCAAATAAAAGTAGTGACCTTACAAAGTTTTGTCTAAAGTAGGATAGGGACTTTACACATGACTACTTCTTTATAAACTGCGTATCTAGACCAAACTCCTTAATGTAAACCCTTGTCTTTTCATATTGCTGTAAATGGAACGGTTAAATTTCATACACCACAGACATTTCGTTCCCATAATTGGATAAGGGTTAAGCCCAGGAGCTTTGTCTACTAGTATAAATTTAGTCTTTCCCATTACAAAGTGGATGACCAGCCTCCCCCTCTTGCCCCACAACTACAAGTATTGAACACCAGTGTAATGGTGCACCCACAGTATGAATTTGTGTATTTAGTCGTGGCTTCTGTAGGATTGAAGAAAATAGTGTAGAGTATATTTTTTTCAAATACCCGTTTATAAGTTATGTCTCTTTGAAAATATAGAAATGTAGATAGCGAGTGTCAAATTTTATTGACAAGTGGAGTGAGGATTATTTTTGTATTGTTAATACAAATTAAGAAATCTTGTGAATTTTTATAAATGTCTTAGCAATGAAAGACTCTCCCAGCTTTATTAAAATTTGCAAGGAAATATGTGTATGCATTTGGTAGTACATACATTTACAAACAAACGTTCTCAAGAATGAATATAATAAAATACAAGTAGCGCTATCGCAACATAGATGACCATCTGCATGCAACACTACAACTCTGTGTATACAAACTTACTCCAGATATTAACGTCTCTTGAAATCAAAGGTCATAAATCCCACTAAAATGATTTTAAAATAAATTTAGTTTAAAAAACAATACAAGCGCTTCAGGGTAGTTTGTACTTGAATGTAGAGTAAACATTATGTATGTCGTTGAGTGAACAAGACTAAATATAGCCACATATGTATATAATGTTGGAGCATGAACTTTAACTTGAATATATTATGTATTAGTTCTCATTTTTTAAGTGTCAAAAATAGTTGTGAGGGGGGTGAAGTTATCTGGCCCACCGTAGGAGAGAATATGTGTCATCCTTCTCGTTTATAATTTAAGTTGGGCATTTCTGGTATAAGACATTACTTTCTCAATAGACTGGACTGCACAATAAGGGGAGATCTGAGTTCTAATCCTGCTCAGGTTTATTGAGGGTGGTTTTAATAGACTTTTCCCTTGTTAGGCCGAATGTTCCTGGTGCGGGCGTGAATCGACGTTTAATTGCAATAAGTTATTGTTTTGCCATTACTCAATAAACCACTGTACTTTTAGCTAGTCTGAAAACTTCATATTTATGGATCTACCAGTTCAATGCTAAGCTATGACCATGAATAAAGAAATAAATGAGAAAATAAATGGGAAGCAAGAATATTGTTTGGATAAGAGTATGAGTAGAAAAATGGCTGCCGGGTCCAAGAAGATAGCTGTGCTACACTCACACCAGGGAACAGGTTTGATGGTTTTCCACTTCTACTTCATAAAAATGCAGGTACACACATCCTTAGCTAATTAGTGAGATAACTACATGTGTATTTAAGTAATTCAACTGGACAGTACATCAATTATAAATATGTTTTAAAAAGGCCT
This sequence comes from Timema douglasi, assembly GCA_901482245.1. Lineage (NCBI taxonomy): Eukaryota > Metazoa > Arthropoda > Insecta > Phasmatodea > Timematidae > Timema > Timema douglasi. The sequence goes on along the minus strand of CABEEJ010001124.1, from coordinate 140,450 downwards.
ATGATTTAGTTAAAAGGACCTTTGACCTTTTAGTTAAGTTTGGAATAGGCCTACCCAAAAAATTGCTCAAGATTGAGGTATGTTTGAGAGATATGAGTGGCAGGGTACGGGTTGGATCTCATCTATCAGATGTTATTAGAGTAATGCAAGAGAGTAAGTAGAGAAGGGTTGACCTTAAACGGTACAATACAGCTATTAGGGTACTCCGATGATTTAGCTTTGTTAGGTAAATAGTAAGGAAGCTGTTGCAAAAAAATGCAGAAATTTTATCAGAGGCTAGTGAGGAAATAGATTTAGAAGTGAACGCTGAAGAGACTAAGTATATGATAATACAGAGAGCACAGATTGAGGACGATAATTTAGATATTACAACAAACAATACATTGTTTATAGGTTAATGAATTAAAATATTTAGGAACAGTTTTAACTAGCAATAACAATATTAGATTGTAAATTAGGAAAATAATACAATCTGGAAATGCTTGTTGTTACTCGGTCAGAAAATTGTTGGCGTCTCGCCTGTCAAGAAATGTAAAAATCAGAATATACAAAGCCATAATTTTACTGGGTGTTCGGCGACCTGGCGGTCTAGGGGTAAGGTGTCAAACTTCTGTGCTGGCGGCCGGGGTTCAATCCTCGGTCCCGGCACAGATTTATCTGATTACCAAACCCTTCCTTCACCTTTGACAAGACATCTTGTGAATGTGGGAAATGCCAGGCCTCCACCGTGGTTCGTATTCCACGTTAAACTGTAGGTCCTTCATTTCATTTCACAATCACCCTAACATTACACATTAGCGTAAGTGCGTATAGCCCGAACGGGTAGTAAGATGTGGTGCTAATAATAATAATAATAATAATAATAATAATAATAATAATAATAATAATAATAATAATAATGGGTGTTCTCTATGGGTGTGAAACATAGCCTCTTAATGTAAATGACTAAAAGAAATTTAAGGTGTTCGAAAACAAGGTGCTTGGGAAGATATTTGGTCCAAAAAAGGGATGAAAATAGTGGGGAGTGGAGGAGGCTACATAATGAGCTGCATACCCTGTACTCATCACCAGACAATGTTAGGTTAATAAAATCTCTCAGGTTACAGTGGGCAGGTCATGCAGTGCGAATGGGAGTAACTAGAACTGCGTTCAAGGTATTGAATGACAAAACCAAAGGGAAAAGACCACTGGGAAGACCCAGACACAGATGGAAGGATGACATTTATATATATCTGAGAAAGATAGGGTGTAATGAGATAGAAGGGGAGAGAGAGGGATAGGTAGAATACTTTTTTGAGTGTGGTAATGAATTTTTGAGTTCCTAATGCCATAGAGTAAGTAACTAAGTGTGTGAACCAATCTGATTGACATAACTTAACAACTCGAGTAAAACACAGACAGAGGATTTGGATTGTTTGAAAAAATAAAGTCACTAAAATGAAACCCAAGCATTATAGGCTATAAGTACTTGCAATAGATGCTTACTGGATATACAGAATGAAATCTACTAACTAGAGGTTACAACATTTTAGAGTTCATAAGACACTGATGCACTATACTAAAGAAGTTATCATTACAAAAACAAAAGAAATACCAGATAGCCCTGTTGGTTTTGCTCGCAAAATCAATGGCTGGCTGGAATATATTATAGTGCCTTAACATATTCTTTAAGTTCACCCTTGGAAAACTTTTAAGTTAAGTGAGCGTTAATTGTACATTAAGATAACTGCATAATGATTGCTTCCATTTTAAAACATGAAAACCTTTCAGCTATGCTGCATAACAGTTGAGTTGATCGTGATCCCGGCATCACCTACAAATCCCTGCCCAATGTTATTTTTATGAATTAACACACTCCAACAGAATGTCTTGTGGAAATAAATGTTAATTTCTTTGACAACACTTTTTTTCTAAAGCATTAGCAGTGAATTAATTTCAAAAAGTATAGTTAATGAAATATGAAAATATACTTACGCCGAGTCATCATAGGGATAACTAGCAACAACTGCTCCTCCATGAAGATTTGCAGAAAGAACAAACGGATTTGAAACAATCCAAGTCATGAGAGCAAGAGTTTCATTCTGCTTTGCTGGCAAACCATTCGAGTTGTTGAAAGCATCAATGAACTGGTCTGGAAAGTCTCTATTTAAGTCCACACCATGGGCATTGTTGCGGCCAATATAGTTATCCCTAGAGTTGCAATTTCCTTCCTAAAAACAAATAGTGAAAATCATTAAACACAATCACTGAGCACACTTTAAACTCATAAAATAACATAAATTGAGCTAAACTAATCATCTTTGTGTATATATATACACACACCCAAACACAGTAGTCTCTCAAACGTTCAATATTCCGTTAAATCTGAGCCAGTCAAGAATAAAAAACAAAAATGTTTAAAATATAGTTGTGTTGTGACGTATAAGGAGGGTGTCTAAGGTAGGCTGTTGCAGATTGAGCACTTATTTACATATTATTTTGGTCAAATTCTAAGCTACTCAAGTGGAATTATATATAATCTTACAGAAGTGGATGGTGTCAGTAAATATGTATGGTTTTCACCCCTTTAATATAAAAAGCAGCAACCACCATTGCTCCTGTAGAAAGACATTTAATAACATTGGGTTACCAACTGCAGTGGTCATTGATTATGAAAAGTCATTCATATTTGTCGCTTTTAATACACATGTTTTGTTAAGACAGTTTCTTATTATTCCACAAACTTAATATCCAAAAGGGTTATTTGATATCTTAAGTCGTCAATGATTGCACATCACTAAGCACACCACAAAAAATGGGACAGTAAGCCAACATAGTAGCAGATTGCTTTTAATAATGCTCTACACTTAATTCACAAAAATATACCTGCACAGTTAATGCTGTGACATGCGCTTCGAACATCCATTATGTGCCGAGTTCTCGTCCCTTAATTTTGGGACCGCGCGCTGCGCGGTTTGCCCGTTCCCCTCCCCCTTCTTGCCGTGCGCGGTTGGCTGCGCGCGGCCGCGCCGCGCCTGGCTCGTCGGGTTGTGTGGCTCGTCCAGCCACTCTGGTTTAGGATTCACGCCCATGAGGGCCGATTGTTCACGAGCCGTTGGCTCTCGGTTCTAGGCTCTTTGAGAGCGAGTTGGAGTGACTGCGATGTTGTAACTTGCGGGAATGGGCGATGGGGTTTCCTTCTATATAAAGTTGTGTAACCGACTCCAACCAAGGCGTAGAGTTAGAGTTCCGAATAAAGACTTGTGCGACAACATCCTGAGTGACTTTCTTCGTACAACCCCTTTCATACCGATTTGTTGTACCGCGCCCCAGGTCGGGCGCGTGAACCCCTAATATCAACACCGGTGAAAACGAGGGCTGACACACCGTCTCCCGCGGCATTGAATGGGTCCACGAGAGGTGTGGGCTCAATTAACTCACAGGTGGACAATATCTATTCTTAGAAGAAAACCAATTAGAGATAGGACGCATTTATACAACTGGATATTGCCTAAAAGGTAGTGGCAAAAATATACAATAAAAATAGGTAATGAAACTTCTTACAAAGTAGGATACTGAGTGAAGTATATGATTATATAATGTATCAAATGAGTGACAATGCTATTTTGTGGCAGAAAAATTATGTTTACCGTGGTCTTTGCCAATTAAAATTCATAAGTTCATAAATTAAGACAATATGTATAATGTATTTAATTATGATAGTGATGCAATATAAAGAGGAAACACTTACTTAATACTTGGGCTATATTTAGTAAATATGTTTAAAAAAAAGTAAAAATGGATTGTACCATCATATAGACTATAAAGCATAAGAATTTATTTTTTTCCAATCTAAGTATCAAAATTTTGTTTTTATTTAACATACAGATCAAAATGGAGAATCTTTTAATATATAAATAATTTTCTGATGCAAAGTATTTTAACAAAATTTTAAAAAATAGCTCATCTACGAAACAGGTTGTCGGTCTGCCATATTGTCCATTACAAATGAATCTTTAACAGCTTATGGTACACATATTTTTTTTATCTAGATTACATTATTTTTTAAACAAGCAATTATGTATAAATATGATTATGGTTCTGACTCAGCTGACTTAACCTAAACTTCTGTGCTCAAATTGATTAAAACTGTAATTAATATTAACACGATAAACAAACTAAAATATCATATATTATTTTGGTGATGTCATAGATATTTATATGTGCAGCAGTCGACCCGATGAGTAAATAAGCTGGTTTTGTGTTGAGCTAGAATGCCGAGGATGGGGGGGATCAAGGTTCGAATCTCAGTCGGGTGAACTGCGGGTGGTTTTTTATAGATGGTTTTCCACTCTACCTCCACACAAATGCGTGTTCACTTCCTCTAAATTCAAACTTCTCAATTCCTAACTCATTAGTGTAATTATTACTTGAGCGTATAGTCCGTAAGGGTAGTAAGACGCGGTGCTAAATAAATAAATATATGCACAGTATTGTAACTTATAGTCACGGATCACAAGAGTGAGTTGGTGAATATTTACATTTGTGTGCGATTGTGGTGAGTTTTGGTGTAATCGTTTAACCATACAAACTACTTTCGCAGTGGCCGATACTGCTGATGAAGAGAGATCAAGGTTCAAATCTCGGTCAGGTGTAATGAGGGTGGTATTCCTAAATGTTTTTCCACCTTCCCGCTATCCAAATGTAGATACACTTTCTCTAAATTTAACCTTGATAGACTCTAAAACCATTAGCGTATTAAGTACATAAGCATATAACCCGAATGGGTAGTGATACGCGGTGCTAAAATATAATAAATAGTAATATTCGATTATCCATCTTTTAAATTGTGTAGTAATAACTAGGCTAGAGAGGTGCTGACTATGATTTAGCTCATAATCACCAGGCCTCAAACTCCTAGCCCACCAAGCTGGAAGCCAATTGACCAAGACCTGTTCAAAGCTTATTAGTTTTGGCCTGATCAGTCTCTCTTGTCTCTCGCCTGCACCTGACCTTGCTTCCACTGGAGTTTAAACCAACCTCTACGATGTTGCTCAGTCCTGGTGTAAGCCACTTGCGGTGAAATTAAGATTGAGTGGGAAAACAGAGCAGTTCAAGTAACTGGTAAGTCTGCTGACAGAGGATGACTATTGAACCAAGGAAATTAAATCGAGTATCACCATGGCAAGGAAGCTTTCAAAAAGATGAGCTTACCGCTGACCAGCAGGTTTAGTTTAGAACCGAGGAAGAAACTGATGAAACTCTTAGGAAAATGGAAAAAAAATGCTTAGAGAGTTTTGAAATGTGGTGCTGGAGAAGACTTAAGAGGATCAGGTGGACAGACAGGGTGACAAATGTAGTTCTAAGAAGAATGGGTAAGAAAATAACTATTTTGGATGTGATTCTTTGGTACAAAGCAAACTGGATCGAACACATCCTTAGAAGGAACTGTCTTTTGTGTGATGTCATAGAAGAAACGGTTGATGGAAAGAGCAGCTTAGGAAGAAGGAACATTCAAATATTAGATGACTTTAAAGAAAGAAGAAAATTCTGGGAGCTAAGGAGGCATAGGACAGGGTGCATTGGTGGTCTAAGTTCACTGACAAAAGGAATAGAACTGTAATAAGAAAGAACACCTAATAATAAATAATAGGAGAGGCTAAGTTGGATACACTAGATAAGCTCCTTATATTGTACTTCACAAACTCGTTTTGATGAGTATTATTCAATTTGCCATCTTTATAAGTGTCTAAAGAAAAAGGAAAAATAAACTAACTAATAAGAGTAAATTTGTCCCCCCCCTTACCCAGGGAAAGAGGAAAAATGTGAGAAGAATCCAATGCACTAAAGTGATATCTTGTTCATTTCTTCATCTTCTATAGTAAAAGTAGTCACACACACATTTTAACACAAATAGAATAATATTTCGGCATTGTTGCCTTTATCAAACACAAAGAAGAAAGAAGAGATTACAGATAACACAAACACTGGACAAAATGGAGTAATCCAGTGTTTGTGTTATCTATTCTCTCTTATTCCTTCTTTGTGTTTGATAAAGGCAACAATACCGAAATATTATTCTATTTGTGTTAAAATGTGTGTGACTATAGTGACTTCTACTTTGGAAGACAGAAGAAAGGAAGATATCACCTTTGTGCATTGGATTCTTCCTTTATTTTTCCTCTTTAACTAGGTGGGCTTTCTTCATCAAATTTACTCTTAGGTGTTTATTTTTCCTTTTTCTTTAGTTTTATCAATTTCCTTTATTATAAAATTTAGCCATTGGGCCACCCCATTTTTAAATATTTGTGTCTAGTAATAATAAGCTAATATACCCCTTTTCTTTATTTCTTTAATTAAAATGTCTTAAGAAAAAGGGAAAAGATGAGGTAATTATGGTAATAAAAACTATTCAACATCGAAATAGTTTGCCATATTTTATTAAGTCACTCATCATCAGAATACCCATACACAAAATAATGACAATATTTCTCCATAAAGTAATCCTGCATTCCTTTTAGAGCATACAGATTTGGAAATATTTTAACCTCCTTCCTCTTTCTCTATTTATATAGATATATGTAAATTATTTTCTTTGTTTTGTTACAATATTACCCAATATTATCTTAATATTATTTATATACAGTACTTAGGAAGATGACAAATTGAATTATACTGAGATTTATAAAGTTTGATAATTTTGAACACAGCACTGTAGGCTAACTACACAATTTAAACATATAAACATAAATATTGACAAACTTTTGTGTTGACATATGTTCTTTAAATTATAATGTTGTGTTGCATGATGTCCTCTTTTTCTATAAGCATTATAGTGTTTATTTGATTAATATTATTTTTAATATCTATTTATTAACTAATGAAAGGTTATCTCGGTATATTATAATTTAGTTTGGCTAAGAAAAAAAAATGTATACAACCAGATTTCACAGAATAAAACTAGTTACAACAAAGCTCTTTGTCAATACCAGTTTAACTAATACTTTCTAGAACTAGCCAAATGCAGTCAACAATACTAGTTTGCACTAAAAATCTTGTAGTCAATAGACAAACTGACCAGTCAAAAACAGTATTGACAGAAGTCTCTGATCGTTAAAAGCAAATGATAGGAAAAACTAGTTGGTTCTAGGAACAAATAATAATAGTTATTTGCAAAGAACCGCATGTTATTTATATTAAAAGTATCAACTACACCTTTTTTCATTTACTGTAACAAAACATACCATTTTGAGATGAAAAGGTGTATCTGTTTCTTGCATAGTCGTTGCTTAGAAGTACAGTATGTTTTGAAGGTCTCCTTTGACCTGTTTACATCCAGCATAGGTATGATGTTACTTCCAATATCAACCAGAGCATGTGTTCCATCAAAAATCAATTTCATTCTCTTAGCCTGCATTGACTAATTTTCATGGGTTTCCTTTCTATTTGAAGAAATATTTGAGTGAGTACCAGCCAACATTTTCTCTTCCTTTTTATCGGTGATCTTATTTCCCTCCTCTTTGGATTCATCTGCTCGATGACTTCTTCTTACTCATACCCATCCTGGACGTTTTTATAACTTTAGGTGGCATCAATGATGTAGTGAGTCCAACTCTGGGCTCAATACTGGACATCGATTTGTATGACAAATGGTTAATCACTGAATGGAGGGCTCTGTTTTTCATGAACTTTACAAAGCGAGACCATTTGAACAATTTGTTAAGTGGGTGTCTTTCATCCATATAGCCATCATACTTTCTATGTACTAGATGATTCATTCAATAAGACCCTGACTTTGAGTATGACCTGCTTTATAATTGGGCCTACTATATCTCTGGTCATATAGTAGTTATCTAGATATAATCACGTTGAATATTGAAGTTTCCCTTTTCAGACTTTCTCGATCTCCATGTCATGGAGCTACATGAGTCCCTTCAATAACATGTAGAATTTTTCAACTGGATAGTACTCGACGGTTTCACCGCCTTAGACCAACTTTTTCAATTCACTGATTTCTATAATATCAAATCTGTCAATTGAGGGTATGGCAAGCACATGTGTTTTCTTAAGAGCAGATTTTGCTTCTTCAACCACTACTGAAAAATTGATTGTTATCATCTATTGTGATTCCATTGTAATCACTATTTTTATCCAGATTATGTAATTGCTCCAAGAAATACACGTTTAATCATCTCAAGTCAAGCAAAAAAAAGGCTTGTATTACCTGCCAATTTGGCTTATAGTTTATTTTTCTCAATGTTGTGCTGATTATATCGTTTATAATCAAAATTCAATGAGTGACATATGCTCATCTTTGATCATTGATTCCTAGTGATGTTCACATGCAAATAAGTATTTTCTTATGCAATCATATATGATATAATGTATACACATTAATTTTTCAGGTTTAAAAAGTGACATAGAACAACCATAGAAGACAAGTATTTATTCAGTTTGAAGTTAAATTGTGATGACAATAGTGAAAAACTGCTTGAAAGTGGATTGAACCGAATACAAACTATTATTTTTTTAAGCACTGCGCCTTACTACCTGTTCGAGTTATACGCCTATGTAGCCTACTAATTACACTAATGGTTTAGGGATTAGGAAGGTTAATAGAAAGGAATTGCACCCATATTTGCATGGGAGGAGAGTGGAAAACCATTTAAGAAAAACCACCCTCAGTGCACCTGACCAGAATCGAAACCTGATCTCCCTGTCTTCGGAAGCCTAGCCCAACACAAGTGTAGCACGTTAGACCACGCGACCACCGATGCGGTTTCAAACAAATCATTATTAAATGCAGCAAAGTGTAGGCCTATAATGATGACTCGCACATTCAACTAGAAGAAAGGCTATCAATAAATAATGAGCTATCAGTGAAGGGCCATAAGAATTGTGTTTCTACATACAGATAATCAACCCAAATTCTGAGACACCAAACACGGCTGTGCCAACAATACAGTAATACAGGTCCTTAACAGGTTAAATAACTAACCATAATACCCTCAGATTCACCAGAAACATTTCACAACACTATGCCATATTCTTGGATCTGGAACTGAACCTTCATGAGGGAAACAAACACCACATTCCACAACACCAACAGTACCTCCATTTCCAAAGCAGCCATCCTCTTCATTTAAAACTTTCTCTACCATATAGTTTAGCTACCAGAGCCAAACATGCATGTTCTGTATGCTCTGAGGAAGAAGAACTTATCAATGTCGATAACTTTTCAAGACTTTCAAATCCCAAGGATATTCTATATATAGTAAACAGTCAAATAAACAGAACCCTAATCCATTAAGAGTCTATCAAAATAACCTTCTAATGATATAATGCTCACCACCCAGTATTACGAAGGACTAGGCCAACCCGGATTTATCCTGAACACAACTTCAATATCCTAACCTATCTCTTACACAAAATCTTCTCAAAAAAACCTCACAAATCATATTCAAAGACACATACCCTCAACCCCCCAATATCCACAACATTCTGGTTCACCATAAATTGCCTGACCCAACCACAAACAACATTAGGTCAAAGGTTCCTACCCATGCAACAGAGATGCAGTACCTGCAAAATTAACCAACTTTCTACCTCATTCAACAGCAGACTCAAACAAATGGCATACCCCATGAAAGGTCACTATTATTGCTCCACAGAAAATCTTATACACCAGTTAAAATGCAACTACTGCATTGCTGAATATACTAGGCTCACCACAGGAACTCAGATAATGAATGAATGATCATCTATTTATACCCACCACAACGACCCTAATAAACCAGTAGCACTTCACACTCAAACACAAAATGTAGATTTTGACATAATATAGAACTAGAGTTAATACAATCTCTCGCTAATTGTTGCAATGCTTCCCAGCTTCAAAGGTAGGAACTTGCATACCAATATAATATATTATTACCAAAATCAGTCACTCCTTAAATAACCTCCTCTCTTTTTCTTCCAAACAGGCCTAACCCACAAGTTAGTCATTTATATATAAACACTATTAATAAATAACTACTTATAGTTTAATAAGTCAATAATTAAATATAATATAGATACAACATTCTATCCATCTACCAAGCATCAAAATACAAGTCGGAACAGGAAACTACAAAATCCAATAAAAAACTAAAATAAACTGGCAACAACAGTATCTAAGTGGCCATACCTCTATCCATAGAACAATAGTCCAGTTGGTGTTTTACTCTATTCTGCTGAAGAAAGGGACTAATGTACCCTGAAAATCTCATAACTATGTGTTTTGTTGTGTTTTTAGTTATGAACTTTAGGCAAACAGTTTTCTGGTAAGTGTGTAGGGCTTGCCCTTGTATCCTCTTTCAATTTTTGATTTAATTTACTAACAAGAATGTTACACACAAATAACTACAAAACTATTAGACTGATACAAAAACATGAATATGTGTAAATTACCCTTAATACTTTTTAAGATTAAACCATGCAGATGTCCTATTTTTAACTACATCCTCTGATGAATTACCAGACACAACTTAAATACTATTAAGTCAGTTTGTTCCTGGATGAACTCCAGGTCATGAACCGGCCATTCATCCTTACCTGGAATTTTTAATGTTCACAGAGCAGAAACCAGAGTTGCATGATAGGAATGTCATCTAATGTAAGTGAGGTGGCAATCCTAAAACTTCCAATAATTCCTGGTTGCAACTATTTATTTCTGTACCTGCGCATTCCTAAATGTGAGGATATCCTGTTAAATCTGTTAGTCAACTTTAGGCTTCCAAGAGATACAACACTGTTTGATGCCACCAAATAAAATATACCATTAAAAGTAGATCAAGGTCAGTATATATGCCCCTAATAAACATGATACCCGATCCAGATACTATCTTGAAAGCTCTATAGCCAAGAGCTCATGTGTCAAACTGGACCGGATTTTGTTGAATTCACATGCGAGTTACAACTGTATTGTGTTGCAGTTCATGCAAAATGGGAATATTATTATTATTATTAATGGTAGGGTGATTGTGAGATGAAATGAAGGACAGAGTTTCACGTGGGATCCGAACCACGGTGTAGGTCTGGCATTCCTCACATCCACAAGTTGTGATTAATACACGTCTTGTCAGAGGTGAAGGAAGGGTTTGGCTATCAGATAATTCTGTGCCGGTGTGGCAGGAAATTTTTAGGTAGTGGTTCTTTGTCAATGCCACCCATTTTGCTTTTTTTAATCTCTTTGTCAACGCCGCTCTGAAGTTCTTATGAAATCTTTAAACTAGGAAATTTTTAGGTCGTGGTTCTTTGTCAATGCTGCCTGTCAATGCCATCCATTTTGTTTTTTTTAATCTCTTTGTCAACGCCGCTCTGAAGTTCTTAGGAAATCTTTAAACTAGGAAATTTTTAGGTAGTGTGTGTGTGTGTGTGTGTGTGTTTGTGCATCAGAACAAATCAAGACTCATTTGTTAGTGTATCTTTTTGGATGTTTATTAATTTGATTGCATACATTTAGTTTATTGTTAGTATGGATAAATACTGCCTATTCAGGCCTTGGGAAGAGCAGCCAACATCAAAAAGTCAAGATTCTCTTTTACACAAAGATAGCAGCAGGAAGCAGGAATGAAGGTACAAATTCTTAAAACTATGCCAATATTTACTGTTAGTTTGTATCAAAATAAGACAAGACTGTCGTTAATGGGTAGAGTGACGTTTGAATCTCGGTCGGGTGTACTAAGAGCAGTTTTTACTCAATGGTTTGCCACGCTTTCTCTGGGAGTGAATGTGGGTGCCATCACATTTTACTTAAATAACTCCTTAAATTAAAAATGCTTTCATTCAACAGCAAGGTATAATACCTTTGTCTGTGGCAAGTAAAGGAAGACAGTCTTCTGAGTTGTGTTAATAAGACAGGAGTTACAGGACCATGAATTACAGTATGTGGTCATTTTGTAATGGTTTTCACTAATACCTTTCTTCGAGATGGTATATGAAACTCAAAAATTAAACTTTTCTACTCGGTTTACTTTTTTGAATGCATGGATAGTGTGGAATAAAATGTGGAAAAAGCACAGACTCGAGAAGGATCTGGAAAAACTATTAACTCAAACAGTATACAGTAAGCAGTAGCATATAACTAAATTTTAAAGATTAATTAATATATATCCATAAATAGTGTTTGTATTTGAACTTATATTTTGTTTGTCACTAACCAACTACTTTAAGATTTTAAAAAAACATGGTTTTAGTGAACTTTGGACATCGTGAACAAAATATCTGAGTCTGTCCATTATAACCAGAGTCGACTAAACTGTATATTGATGTATTAAATTATCAAGGTAAGTTTAATCATATGGTGATGATAATTTGGAAATAAACAAGCTTATATAGCCTACTTTATCTGATGAGTACTATACCATAGATTGTTTCAGCATGTAATCTATTCAAAGCTATTCAAAATAATCAGGAGTGATCTCCTGCCTTAGTCATTCCATATGATATTACACGATTTTATTATATTATTATTATTATTATTAGCACCGGGTCTTACTACCTGTTCAAGTTATATGTACTTATGCTAATGTGTAATGGTAAGGTGATTGTAAGATGAAATGGAGGACCTACGCTTTAATGTGGGATCTGAACCACGGCGGAGACCTGGCATTCCAGACATTCACAAGTTGTGATTAATACACGTCTTGTCAGAGGTGAAGGAAGGGTTTGGCAATCAGATAAATCTATTTCGTGACCGAGAGTTGAACCCCGGACCACCAGCACAGAAGTCTGACACCTTACCCCTAGACCGCCAGGCCCCCAACCAACTTTTTTATGTTGTTATTATTATTATTATTATTATTATTATTATTATTATTACTATTAGCACCGTGTCTTACTACCCGTTCAGGTTATACACACTTAAGCTAATATGTAATGGTAGGGTGAGTGTGTAGATGAAATGGAGGACCTACAGTTTAACGTGGAATCCGAACCATGGTGGAGGCCTGGCATTCCCCACATTCACAAGTTGTGATTAAGTCACGTCTTGTCAGAGGCGAAGGAAGGTTTTGGCAATCAGATAAATCTGTGCCGGGAATATGTTATATTAATTGGTTGCTTGACCATCTAGTTAATTTTTTATATTTTCTCCATAGGTGGCCTCGTTAGTGACCTGTTCAAAAAGTTTTTTTAACTGCCACCATTTTGGATTTCCACTCATTCTTCTTTGCCGCGTTAAGAAAAAACAAGCATTTACAAACATGGATGGCCCGAGGTCAATTAGGCATTCAGGCGGGATTGTTTTTTGGCACCCTTCTATATAACCAGGGGATTATTATGTGTTTTGTCTTATGATAGGTCCATTCCTCTTGTAAGTGAGCTTAGACCGCCAATGTGCCTTGTCCTCTTCCTTCTCCTTCAGCTCCCAGAATTTTCTTATTTCCTTCAAGTCATTCAATATTTGAACCCTCCTTCTTCCTAAGCTCCTCTTTCCCTAAATCTTTCCTTCTATGGAGTTGTGCAGAAGACAGTTTCTCCTAAGGATGTGTGGGATCCAGTTTGCTTAGCACCAAAGAATCAAATCCAAAATGGTTCTCTTCTCATCCACTATTATTAGGACGTCTTCATTTGTCACCCTGTCTGTGCACCAGATCTTCTCTAGTCTTCTCCAATACCACATTTTAAAGCTCTCCAAGTATTTATTTTCCATTTTCCTTAGCGTCCAAGTTTCTGCTCCATAAAGGGCAATGCTCCAAATGTAGTATTTCCTCAGTTTCTTCCTCAGTTCCAAACTTAACTTGCTGGTTAGCAGTAACCTCTTCTTGTTAAAAGCTTCCTTGGCCATGACAATCCTTGACATAATTTCCTTGGTGCAGTAGGCATCCTTTGTCAGCAGACTTCCCAGGTTCTTGAACTGTTGTTTTCCAACTCCTGGTTTTCAATTTATATTTTCAGCAGCTCTTAATTTTTTTAAATCACCATGACTTTTGACTACTCAATGTTGATTTCCATGTCATATCTTCTCCCTATCACCAACAGCCAGTCCATTATTTCCTGCAAGTCTCCTTTATTTTTGGCCAGCAAAGCTTGATAATAAGAAAATATGAAAATAATTCCCAAACCTAACAACTCCAAACCTTCTGCAACCTAGGTGTGATAGGAAAATAATATCCAAACCTTACAACTTCACATCTAAAGTAATCTTATGACACCCAGGATTCGTTAGGCTAATTTGTTGGTTTGTTTGGCTGCTGCCTGGGTCTATTGAAGTATAGATAAATTTATATTACAGAAAATAAAAATGTAGTGTCATCTGTGGTGCGCAGGTGTGTGTGCAATAGAAGTGATACTGTTGTGTGCGTGAGATTGAGGAGAGACATTAGTAACACGATTGTTGCCACGCACGTATGCTTTCGTTGTCTCTTGTACAGGTATAGTTTCTTGTCCATAATCTGTATTAATGTTGATTTCTGATTATTAATAAACATATCAAATGCTAATTAGTTATTCTCCATTGGTCTACAACCTCTGAACATAAACCTTTTCTCGTTATAATTCAACAGGGTCGCCTGGGCCTTAAGCCAACCCTGTTTGTTAAGGTTTTTAAAAAAACTTGTATTGTTTATATTAAAGATAGGAAGTTCTAGCTTTCACTGCCTTAAAGTCGGAATCCTGGCCTGTCCAAAAATGTGTATACATGAAATATAGGACTTTGGTAACTGGGACTTTAATGGGATTAAATTTAGCCATCATAATAAACCATTTGGCAATTATAAAGATCTGTAAAATCATAAGAGTTTGAAACCAAAGGATACAGAATAAAAGTATTTTTACAAGAACTCTTGACCAGAAGGGTTTCCCAAACATGATTAATTAAATCCTGATTTTTAAGTCCTTCTGGCCAATTTTTATTAGTTGTAGCATTTATGCTCCAAGTAAACAAATGGGCGAGTCAATCATCATAATACATTTACCCAATCTCATCGACTAGGCCAGGCACGTCGACTTCACAACACGTCAAAACAACAACTACGTCCCGCGAGCAACAGTCAAGCGCCGAGCCAAGTGCCTCATCTCGCCGCTAGAGACCACCACCCTACTCAATTCCGCTTAACATCAACAAAATAACTTACGAGAACAATGGAGGACTTGCTACGCCCTGCCAGAAGATAATCGACGTTTCTGTGTCATGCGCATCCCCCCTCCCTGTGCGTTTTTCTCTGTGACTTCCCACCTTTTTCCTTCTCGGTTGTTCGACGAGTGTGCCCCATATATACAACCGTCTGCCAAGTGAGAAACTACTCTTGGACTAGGCGTTGACAGTGTAGGACGAAGCAGGAGGCTTCCCGGACTTATTATAATGTAAGAATATACTCTTGGACTAGGCGTCGACAGTGTAGGACGAAGCAGGAGGCTTCCCAGATTTATTATAATGTAAGAATATACTCTTGGAGTAGATCTGGATAATGTAGGACGAAGCAGGAGGCTTCCCAGACTTATTGTTATACTGTAAGATAAGATTATTATTCAGCGTAAACTTTGACTATTTAGAATTCTATTTCTGTCATTACTTTTGTTATAAAATGTTAGTGAGGCTAAGTTTAAATCTTGGTTCATTCGCAGAACAGACAATTAACTGTACTTGCGAGTTATTTCACTATACGAGTTTAGTAAACATAAATATGGGAATGTTGTTTATGACGTTAGGCCAGCGACTTTCATATGTGAGTAAAGTTCAAAGGTTACATGAATCAATTTAGCTTTTATTTAGGTCGCTTAAGAATAATGCTGTGAACTTAAATTTATTGAGTATTTATGTAGGGAAGTTCTTTTAGAACAGGAGACCAAGTTATTCGAATGTAAGGAAAATTATACTTTTCGCTTATTAGGAATAAATGTTGATAGTAATATTTGGTACTTGTAAGGTGGATTCTGGACTAGCTAAGTTATAAGTTAGAGAGGAAGAGGAGATAACTAGTATATTCATGTACTTTCACAATATAGTAACTTTGGCATAGTATTGTTACATAGGTGGTATAAAAGGAACCTTAAAACATTTTATGAGAATGTTGTTTTTTGGCAACAAGTAAAGATATGGGTTATGTTACAGGAATCTTCTATACTGTTATAGATTGTCTTAATCAAAGTTAATGATTACACGCATTGGCGTTGATAGTATATTCCCATAACTAGTTGATGGTATTTAATAAAATATTTGTAGAAGAAAAAAGAGTAAATGTTAACTAAATATGTTTTGTTTTTGCACGATATTTATTATTATTGTTGAGCTTGTTCAAGGTCATTTGACTATAATTGTTTATAGGAGGAACTCTAATATTTGTTTACTATTTATGCATTGTTCTATAAATAAAATTGACATAAGTTAAACTTGAATGCACTTATTGCGTGAAATCATTTACTTTTTTATTACGTCATATTATCCCTAGGTTAAATAATGTTTAGTATCCAAAGTCCCTCTTTTCTAAGTCTTCGTCCTCGTTGTGTAGTTTAGGCATTCTGTGAAGGTGGACCTTATTAATATTTTCCGCTTCTAGGAGTGAGTAGCGTGCGCTGGGCACAGGTTGTGTACCCAGCATTTGTATAACACAAAGAAAGAATTTTAATCTCTCTGCGCACTTCTATTAGATGAATCCCTTTTTTTTATATACCATTTAAATTTGTTTTGTTTATGTATTTGGACCCCTCTAACTTTAAGAGTGGGTTACATAGTGAAATTGGTAAATATCTAAAATTTATTAATTTCAATATCAAATATCTCAAAAGTGGCACAAGCAGTGATATTTAAAAATGTTTTGTCATAAGTGCTCTTACATGAGTACTTATTAAAACCTGTGAGTTTAATTTTGGTGTTAACATCATTGTTCATGTTTGGACCTTTTAGTTTCAAAGGGTTGAGCCATTTTAATTTTTTATTAACTAACAAAATTGTATCAAACATAATTTTAATGAGATTGATGCCATAGCAGAGAAAATAATTGGGGATCATCAGTGTGGATTGTGACGAAATAGATCAACAACGGATCAAATTTTTTCTACTAGGCAAATATTAAGGGAAAAGGTGGTAATACAACATGACGGTACATCAATTATAAATATAGTTTTAAAAGAGACTTTAATTCATTTAAAAGAAACAAATGATATGACATTTTAGTTAAGTTTGGAATACCCAAAATACTAGTCAAGCTAAATGAGGTGTGTTTGAGAGATACGCGTGGCAGGACATGGGTTGGATCTCACCTATCAGATGCTTTCGAAATACATAATGGATTGAAACAAGGAGATGCACTTTCCCCATTACTCTTTAATCCAAGCCTTAAAGTATGCTATTGGGTAATGCAAGAGAGAAGGGAAGGCTTGACATTAAATGGTACAATGCAGCTATTAGGGTATGCAGATGGTTTTGCATTGTTGGGTAATAGTAAAGAAGTTGTTGCAAGAAATGCAGAAATTTTTTTAGAGGCTAGTAAGGAAATAAGGAAATAGGTTTAGAGGTGAACGCTGAAAAGACTAAGTATATGATAACACAGAGAACAAAGATTGAGGACGATAATTTAGATATTACAGCAAACAACATATCATTTGATAGGGTTAATGAATTCAAATATTTATTAACAATTTTAACTAGCAATAATAATATTAGATTGGAAATTAGGAAAAGAATACATTCGGAAAACGCTTCTTATTACTTGGCCAATTAAGTTAGTTGTTGACATCTCGCCTATTGTCAAGAAATGTATAACTCAAAATATACAAAGCCGTAATTTTGCTGGTTGTTCATTTATGGGTGTGAAACGTGGCCTCTTACCTTATATGACGAAAAGAAATTCTAAGTGTTCAAAAACAGGGTGCTTAGGAAGATATTTGGTCCAAAAATGGATGGAGATGGTGAGGTGTGGAAGAGGTTACATAATGATGAGATACATACCCTGTACTCATCACCAGACCTTGTTCAGCATGAATGGAAGTATCGAGAACTGTGTTTGAGGTATTGAATGGCAAATTTGAGGGAAAAGACCAATGGGAGGATCCAGACGCAGATGGGAGGATGACATTTGGATAGACCAGATAGAGATAGGGTGTAAAAAATGAGATAGACTGGGTAGAATTAGCTCAAGATAGGGATAGATGGTATACTTCTGTGAGTGTGGTTATGAACTTTAGAGTTCCGAATGCCATAGAGTAAGTAAGAATTGTATAATGGCAATAAGAATTAAAATAGATGAACTAATCATATGTTTTAGAAACGTTTTAAGGCTATAGGGGCTCATGCGTTGCTTTACTTTATCAGAGTTCAACTTTTCTTGAAAAAATTATTTCTAAAATTACATTCAATTTACTATCATTCAGGATATACTTATCATAAAATAAATTCTTTCTTTTTTCAGTTATAATAGAGACTAGTATAGGGCCTGTGCTTCAATACGTCTTTGTGGTTTTGTTAATCAGTGATCGTCTATATTATTATTATTATTAGCACCGCGTCTTACTACCCGTTCGGGTTATACGCACTTACGCTAATGTGTAATGGTAGGGTGATTGTGAGATGAGATGGAGGACCTACAGTTTAACGTGGAATCCGAACCACGGTGGAGGCCTGGCATTCCCCACATTCACAAGATGTCTTGTCAGAGGTGAAGGAAGGGTTCGGTAATCAGATAAATCCGTGGATCGTCTATAAGATAGCATATTTCTTCAAATGTGAAAGTGGCAGTTTTGGTTTGGTATGGTACATAGCAATGCAGTCAATGGAGCATGCTCTAACAGACAGTCATACATGAAGCAAGTTCTGGCGCATTATGACAAACTAAAACAACAAGAGTTGCAGCCAGCCTATCAGTGTATTGTGAACCTCCAGAGAGTGAACATGTGCATTGTAAATGCTTGCTAGATTCAATAGTTTTATAAAACATTGTGAGGATAATCATGGAGTGCTCTGTAGATTATGTTAAGAGATGTCTCAAGTTTTTTTTAAATTACTTTTCTATTAAATAAAAATGTGTCACAACATGAATTTTGAAACAAGTGGTGGTATTTGTCGACATACTTTTTATAATGTACATACAAATGGAGGGACCCCAAATGCATTGCTTGTCCTTTACATCTCTTGGCCATCACATTGCTTTTGGACCAAATACATTGCTTTAAAATCACTTTTCTCCCACCACCTCTCTACTCCATTTCCCCAATGTGCCATAGAACCAATAGGAATTAGTGTTTTGACCGGCAAGAACTATTCTAGATCCATATAACAGAAGAATGTATCCAGAATATTTTTATAGTGGTATCAGAATTTAAAAATACAACTTTTAATTGCTCTGCATTCTGGTATTTCTTGGTATTTTCACATTGTAAGACCACGAGCCGCTCACATGATAAAGTGTCAAAAATAAACCCCCTGCGCATCCCCTCTGGCTTCTCCCCCTATCTCCCCCACCGAGCCCTTGAAAGTGATCTTGTGAGGGTGTCTACTGCCTAACGAAGACAATCACTGCATTCTTCCGGTGCTTATTTGATCATATAAGGGCACATGCTCCCATCATTGCGTTATTTTAAATATGACAAATCATATGTGATTCAAGTATTTCAATGTGTGGTGTATCTAACAGTCGTCTCGAGTAGGAAAAACTGGACACACTGAAGAAACATGTCCTCTCAAATCAATTGTTGGACACAGGGGTCGCTGGCTGCAGCAAACAACAAAGCACGATTTTAGAAATGACCCAGAGGGCAAAGAAAACTAAGACAGAAAAGACTGCCTTCATAAGCAATACTGTTAAAATGTGTTTGAAAGCAAACATTCCTCTACAAAAACTAGATCACCCTGCTGTATGTCAGTATCTGAAAATGTAAGTCATCTTTAGGCTATATGCCTAGACCTATGTCCTTGTCACTTTGTTACATAATACTGCTTTTTTTTAATATAAATGCTAAAAAACACAATTTTTAAAAACCAAAATGCTATTTTTACAAATATTTAATGCTAAAAAAGAGTGTTTCTAATTATTAAGTACAGTGAATGGTTTAGGTATTTTATTTATACTTAAAATTTAATCTATTTACATATGAAATGTTATGTTGGGCTGTGTTGATAGTGTCATAATAATGAAAGGTTAGGTTAAGCTGGGATGAATAGGGGCATAAAACCATAATAATTAATATAAACTAATTGTGTTATTTCACAGTTATGTCATCAATAGGCCTATTATGTTTTACTTACTTTTTTTTTGTTAAGGATATTTGTGACTAAAACGAGTTAAATCGGTTGAAGTTAAATTTACTATGAAGTGATTAGGCCTTAAGTTAATTGTGGTCATCATAGACAGTTTTTACGCCCTCGTAGGATGGTAAAAATCATGTATAATGTGCCCAAATAGTTCAACCACAGCCAAAAGATCTTCGTCACTTAGGCGAGTGGAATTTTTCCTTATATAATATAAAAGTTTTTTTTTATTTATTTTTTGTTCAAATTGATTCTACTCGTTTTAATATTTGGAATAATGTGCGGTTGATGCCAGTATCGATTTCTTTGATATTTTAAGATAGAAATCACATAAAATGTGTCGATTAAAGACTCACTGGACCCCCTCAAAATTGCCAAGCTATTGGTGGAAGGTGTTTATTTTTCCCAGTCTACAAGTATTCTTGAAAAATATAAATTACCCACTATTGTTAAAGTCTGTTAGTTAAACAATGATTTAATATAATTTTAAACGTGGAATATACATGGGATCTCCCCTATCTTTCTTCCGACAGTTCCCAAGAAATATTAGGTCTACCACCTATTCAAGCCCACTTACCCAAGATTCTTCAAAGCCATCTGGATTCATTGAGGGCATAATAAATATATCCGTGTTGTTGACAATTGTTGTCACTCTATTATCTGTTCCATAGTTCTGAAGTAAATACTGCGCTAAGAAAACCATCAATTGACGACCAACAGTTTCATCCCCGTGCATATTGGCAACAAATTTCATCATGGGTTCAGCTAGCTTACGATTGGAAACATTTTCACTTATCTCCAAAACCAGTAAATCTCTGTTTTCAGAAGACTTTCCAATTGAGTGTAATCTTGCTAAGTTTGGATATCTTAAAACCAAATTTTTAAACAAATCGGCGAGTTCCTGATAATGATGATATTTTTGGTTGGACAGAAAATTCTCGTTGATTTTTATATCATTAATAGATTCGTTAACCGATACAGAGCTACAAAATGTAATATACATCAAGTAAACAATAAATAAACAAATATTAAGACCCATCATTTTGTAAATATTAACGTTAAACTAATGTCAGATTTCGATATACTCTTTCTTCCATTTGACATTTAAGAATGCCACATCATAGGGATGGACGACTATAATCGATTAATCGATCTGTCTGATGTTACCGATCGAGTATTTTAACCGATTAATAGAATTGCGATTAATCTAGTTGATCGATTACCTTTCTAACGATTATTTAATAATTGAATCAAATAATCGGTATATTATTATTATTTAGCACCGCGTCTTACTAACCGTTCGGGTTATACGCTTTAAGTACTAATTACGCTAATGGATTAGGGAAGGTTGAATTAGAGGAATTGAACCCGCATTTGCGTGAAGGGAGAGTGTAAAACCGTTTAGGAAAAGCCACCTTCATTTCACCCGACCGAGATTCGAACCTCCATCTCCCCGTCCTCAGCAGTCGAGCTCAACACGACCAGCTCGTTAACCAACTACGCCACCGAGGCGGGTAATCGGTATATAATGTCTTATTTTAATTTTTCAAAAACATTTCTATTTTTACTTTTACATATCAAGAAAAAGTATTACAATCGTGAAAAATATCGATGTCGAGATCAATATGATTTTTACATTTCATGTAAGTGACCTTGAACCCTAACAAAGTGTATCTTACTCAAATAATAATTAATACCTACTGACAGTCTGAATGATAGTGTAGTGGTAGGATTGATGGACTGATTGATGGTCGGTCTGATGAAAAAACTGAAGTGATCCGATTCATCCTCGTGAGGTTAAATGAGAAACTATTTGAATAAAGTCGAGTGTGATGGCTGTAGGAATCGTTCTGACCACATATACCCTCTCTCCGCAAGAGTTGACACTAACTCGCCAAACAGGTGGCAGCCAGGTGTAGTCCGATTGCGGGCTGACGCCATGGAGTTAGTTTTATATATATATATATAATTTATTAGTTTGAAATAAATTCTATTGATGGTATGACAAAATAACTTTCATGATTGCATGATTAGTCTAGTCAATGTTTATGGTCGCGAAAATCATAAGTAAATGGTTGAATATATTTTTAAAGACCCTTGGCTCCTGAAAGGGAACGGGGGGAGGGGGGATGAACCATGTTCCCCCACCTCCCAGTTCCGGCGCCTATGCTAGTATGATCATTGGAAATACGCCTTTTTCTTATTATTCACGTTATTGCATGTCGCCTGCAGGAGCTGAGGCAAATTAAAATAATGACGTGAAGATTGACTGTGTACGGTCTCGTTGTAAGGACTGTCAGACCTAAGACTGTAATCTCGCAGTAATCTTTAAATTGTCGTTCTCTTTGTAATCATATACTTTGTCTTCTCAGCGTTCACTTCTAAACCTATTGCTCTGCTGGCCTCTAGTAACAATTCCGCTTTTCTCGCCACAGTGTCTTTACTATTACCTAACAAGTCTAAATCATCTGCATATCCCAATACCTGCAATATACCGATTAATGACAAGCAATCTCTACTATCTTGCATTACCCTAAGGCCTAAAAGCAAGGCTAGATAAAAAATAATGGAGAAAGTGCATCTCCTCGTTTCAATCCATTAGGTATTTAGAAAGCCTCTGATAGGTGACATCCAACTCGTACCCTTCCACGTGAGTTTGTCAAACATATCTTAATTAGCTTGACAACTTTTTTAGGTATCCCAAACTTAACTAAAATTTCATATAATTTATTTCTTTTAACCGAATCATTAGGCCTTTAAAAAATCTATGAATAATTGATGTCCCATTTCGATGTATTCCCACCTTTTCTCTAATATTTGGTGAATAGTAAAAATCTGATCTGTTGTCGATCTATTTCGTCGAAATCCACACTGATGATCCCCAATTATTTCCTCTGCGTATGCGTCAACCTCATTAAAAGTATTTTGGATAAAATTTTGTAAATTGTTGATAGTAAGATTGCTAATTTATAAAAGTTATTAAAGATAATTATAATAATATAAAAAGAGAACTTCTAATAAAACCATAATTTTAATAAAAAAATATTTAGAATAAAAATCCACTCTTTCGAAAAAGTTAAATATATGTAGGCCTACATTATATAGGACTAAAATATGGCTGTGTCTACTGACACGGGACGTGGCAGCAGTCATGTAACATATTAAATTGGCTGCTGACATGATTGGGCTGAACTATTCGACATCCACAATAACTTACACGTCCATAACCACCACAAGAAAAACAAATATAGCCAACAGGAAATTAGTTCAGAAAATAATTATAGACAGCGGTATTTGTGTTTAAAAATTAAAACGAGTCTGTAAAGGTATAATTTAATTTCTCTATCAAACCACACTTATATGGTTAAATATTATTATAATTAGCACCGCGTCTTACTACCCGTTCGGGTTATACGCACTTACGCTAATGTGTAATGGTAGGGTGATTGTGAGATGAAATGGAGGACCTACAGTTTAATNCACATTCACAAGATGTCTTGTCAGAGGTGAAGGAAGGGTTTGCTAATCAGATAAATCTGTGCCGGGACCGAGGATTGAACCCCGGCCGCCAGCATAGAAGTCTGACACCTTACCACTAGACCGCCAGGTCACCTATATGGTTAAATAGAAAATTGAATTTCCAATCAGGACCCCGCTCTGTGCTCTTGACACAAATTCTTTTTTAGAAGCTGTAGCACCTTAAATAACGTATAAAGGAGGTTTCTCCTGAAAAGAATCCCGTACTTCAAGCTTTGGTTAAATTGCTCAGATATGTAGAGTCTAGGCCTATGCACACTTGTATGGTTAAATAGAGAATAGAATTTTTTTTACCAGGGTCCCGCTATGTGCTATTGACACAAATTCTGGTTTGGATGCTGTAGCGCATTAAAAAAGCGTGCAAAGGAGGATTTTCTGGAAACAAAATCCCGTACTTCCTCAAGCTTTGGTCAAATTGCTCAGATAGGTAGGGTCTAGGCACATGCACACTTATATGGTTGGATAGAGAATTTAATTTTCTTTCGGAACCCCGCTTTGTGCTCTTGACACAAATTCTGTTTTGTAAGCTGTAGCGCGGTAAAAAAAAAACGTGTTAAGAAACGTAAAAATATTATATTATTATTGTATAAAATACCTGTTACCTTAAAATAGCGCAAAATAAACGTAAAAATCTTATATTAATATTGTATAAAACACCAGTATTGTAATATTCATCTAGCTATTCTAATGCACTCTTTAAAATAAAAGTTAACATTCATGTAACTATAAACTTTTCAACTTTGTAATCTAGTAACATATTTAGTTCGTTATAAGCCTGCGTTTTACCCCAAACTCCCTAAAATAAAAGTTTATGTGGGTGTGGAATAGTTCAACCCGGTGCTGAATTGGTATTTTTTGACCAATAGCGATGGTTATTTGAAAATACCATATCCTTTTACTCAATAAGACGCCTCGTTTTATTTAGGCTAATAAGAAACGTTGTTAGAGGTAGAGATGGGCATATATCACTGACTGATTTTTTCACCGATACCATTTGATCACTGATACTCCCAATTACTCGATCTCAAAAGTATCGGTGATTGAGATATCAGTAATCGGAGATACTCGCATACTCGCAATACTCGCAATACTCGAGCTACGGAGCTAGTATTGCTTCTTTTTCTAGACACTCGAATAAATACTCGCTTCACGGCCTTTGTTATTCTTTTATTTTCTACCAACTAATTGAGAATCGACCTTATTGACTGGCATGTTTTACGTGTTATTTCTATTTAAAACACTTGATCTCTTAGAGCTCATTTATCAAAA